>VZSC01007549.1:130294-170878 GCA_013398225.1 Steatornis caripensis
CTCCTGAAATACCCGTCCCAAAATTGCGTGGGGTCACAGAGCTGCCTGCGGCGAGGGGTGCCGGGGCCGCTGCTCCGGCGGAAGGCGAACTCTGCAGCCCGTTTTCTTCTTGCGGCTGCACGGAGTGCATCGGGCTGACCGACTGACTGCTGCCCTTTCCCAAACTGTTCCTTCGCTCTGCTCCTGAATAAATACAGCTCACGTCAAAATCCTTACAGCAGTGTTGCGAGGCCTCGGTCAGGGTTTTGATCCTTTCGCTTTGTATCGAGATGGAGAGGTTTTTTTTTTTTTTTTTTTTCCTAAACTCAGTAAGGATTTGAGCGTTCGGTTTGAGAGGTGGTTTAAACGGATCCGCACGGAGCGTTCAGCTTTTCAGCATCGGTTTAAAGTTGTCTTGAGCTGGTTACCTGAAATTTGTGTCTCCAGAAATGTTTAGAAGTGAAAAGATAGATCACTGCTCTGACTGAAATAATGATTAATGTGTTCATAATTGATTCTGCTACAGTCCCTTCCCCAGTTTTACATCCAGGCGGCTCAACTGCATATCAAAAGCCTCTTCTCATTTTCATGTAGTAAATTATTAGACTTTCAAACTGTTCTTGCTTCTTTTCTTTTCCCATCACTCGTGCCCTGAACAGTTGAAATGAAATTTTAGGGAGAGGGAGAAGAATGTCTCCGTGTACTTGGTTAGACATGAGCAATAAAAGACAGCTTAGCGATCGGAAAGCCAGGAGCGTAAATAGCCATTATTTTCTATCAAAGGTTAATTAGTTATCATCTTTATATCTGCACGTGTAAGTACAGGATGGGCAGAATTTTAAGGCGAAAGTGGCACAGCAGCTTCGGAAGGTACTGTTACACATCACCGCAACTTAAGAAGAATATCTCTTTAAAATGTGTTGACATTTAATTGACCTTTGAAAGTTCATTCTGTTAATCATACTCAAAGCGCTAAAGCTATGGTTGACTGATCTGGTGTTCGTACGTTCAGCCGTGCTCAGCATATAAATTCTGCAGCATAATTGCCACTTATTGAGCAAGAGTTTCTTTTCTTCTCTGAAAATGAGAAAGTTTTGCTTCGCCTCCGGCTGGGTGCTACGGGCAGAGTTGTGAATCCAAATGCTTTCCTGCCATCAGTTGTTGTGGCGGGTGTGGCCTCCAGCCAGGCAAGAAATTCCTTTGCTGAAACTGTGTTTTTCTCCTTCCTGAGGCTGCAAATAGGGCAAGGTAACCTTGAAGGTTACTTCTGTGTGGCAGCGTCAAAACACAATGGCTCACTTTTCTTTTTTTTTTCCTTTTAAGCTCTTCTAAACACCAGCTGTTTGGATGGAGAAGGCTGAGTTTCAGTAGGTTGATTGCAGAAGATAACAAACAACCCCCACCCCACAAAAAAAACCCTCACCAAACCCCAAAACCCAAACCAAAACCAACTCTATTCTTAAAGTCAAACCTAATAACACCCGTGTTAAAACTCATGCTACCTGCTTTATGGCCGTTGTCCATAGCTTTGTTATAACCAAAACTCATATAGATACCAAGAGTGGAAGTCTTACATACGAGATTGCTATCGAAAGATCCGGGTAAAGATTTATTTCTGTTATGTTCACTTTCTGAAGGATACATTTCCCGGCGAGGTTAATATTGCTAGCAGTATTTTTCGTATGTTGAGACCTCCTGTGTCGTATGTTGAATTTATAAGCCTTACCGCTTTCCTCGTGCGAAGTGAGGGAAAGACTAAATGTTAAATACAGTGTCTGTGATTCCTAATAGATCATTAGCTCTTTGCTGTTGCCATTGAAAACTAATTAATAGTTCTTAATGATAAATCTACTTATAAAGTTAGAGCCCTGACAGTGCTGCTGTGCTTTTCTAAGCTATTTTCTCAATGCTGCTTTTGTAGCTGGAATCCCTTCCCTAACCGTGAAGTCAGATGAGATGTTCAAGCTGTGTTTGCAGCCAAGTAACTGCCCTGTCACTCCGTAGGGTTAGGAGCTCTTACATGCCTGGGGAAGTCATGTGGTGGAGCGTTTTCATGGGGGCCACCTCCGCCAACATCCAAGTGCTTTTAATACTAAAAAGAGATCGTGTGGTTGAGTTTTGTTTATTTTAGTACAATAGGTACAACTGCTGCATGTGATTCGTTTCACTGAATCTTTAGAAAGCTGAGTGAAGATAAATGTGCCGACAGCAACGTCTGTACTTTCTGTACAGTTGACAGAAGGAGGAGGCAAAAAAACCCAAGGTAACTTAAAGGCTGTTGCGTGTAGATGCCTGACCTGCAGCTGCTCTGATGCCCAGCAGCCCAGAGTTGGCACCCGCACTGTCTGTATGACCTGCAGGGAAAGGCCATGCAAAGTGTCCTCTGGCCACCTCAGGGGACAAGGAGCAGAGTGCCTCAGCTGACCAGTGGGACATGTGCAGAGATCTGCGGTGCGGGTCATCTTTTGTAGAGGCTTAGGTCTTGGGTCTAGTGGGGTGAAGGTGTCAATCCATTCGTGTTATTTCCAGTTGCAAACACTGTCCTGGAACGAGATGCCTGAACAGGATCCTCCGTTCCAAAGGCTGGTTTTAGGTCATCTTGCTGATTTGGGGGAGTGAGTTGAATGTGCTACTCTCCTGGGTGGCAAGAGCTCCTGGACTGAGCCTCTCCTGTTGAAATTGCTGGACAAAGCATGTGTGGGTGGCATCATCACAAGGGCATAGGCATTCAGCTGGGGTAATGGAAGCCAAGTTTTGGTTTGTGGCTGAGAGAGACCTAGCGCAGATTTAAACCTGAACGCTTCTTGTCCTAGTGTTTGTATTGTACAAAAAGGTTTCTGGTGCAGCCGTCCCATTCCTAAACTCTTGATTTTATTGTGGGGATAAAGGACAGACCTGAAAGCTGCACTCTGAAAAGCACGTTCCTGTGTTTTGGTGGTTGAGGAGTGACAGGGCGAGCAGAGGATTTGAGGACCGCGTGAAGGCTTGGACGTGCAGTACTGGTTCAAGCAATGTTACAAAGGCTTCAATGTCAGTACATGCACACGCTGGCAGAAAGTTGTGTGCTTGGAGGGAAGTGGCAGCTGAGCATGGATGTTTCAAGTTTCATTCATATCTAAAACTCTATCAGGCTCCTGAACCCTTGAGGGTTAACAGGGAGAGTCTTATGAAGGTGATGGCTGATGTTCTTTGTATCTGCATTCCTAGATTACTCTGAGGAGGATAATGTGAAGTCATTCACTGAAGATTATGGCATTGCATGAAAGGAATGTAACATCGGGCCATAAATTAACAGAAACAGGAAAAGCTCATTCTCAACTTCGGTTTGTTAATTCAACCGTTTGTATATATAACCCTTTGCACCAAAAACTTGTGCTGCATAAATGTACCTTTTATAATAACAGAGCCTACCACAGCAAGTAGATTTTGCAAAGATCCCCTTTCAAGTTCAGGTGTGTGGTACAAAAAAGTTTTACGTTATTCTTTAAGACTGCTTTTGCCTGTGACACTCATGTTGAATAAAACAGGACGATAGTATGGTCTTGATCAGCATTGGCAGCACAGATGCCTTTCCTGTCTAACCATTTGAAATTTAAAAGAAGCACGAGTTGGAGTGCAAATGTAGACAGGTTTAGTTGCATTTTAACATACTCGCTGGTCAAGGTGAGCCCAAGCCATCCTAATGCGACATGCTTGACATAATCCCAAGGAGATTAGTTATTAATACATTTGAAAAATAAAGTCTGGTCTTGCTCCAGTGTTTTCCTTCAATGACACATGTTCTAAATTAAAGCTTTTGCGGCAAGTTGATTATAAACTTTCTATGAGTCTCAGCAACTGAGAGCTGTTCTTGGAGCTGTCAAGATACATTCTAGTAGCTCTGTTTTTTAGCTGACTGCAAAAGCTGTATTTATCCACTGGGGATTTTCTTTGCTAATAAACATCAGAAAAGTTTTTTGGATAGGAAACCATTCCACAGGTGTCCTCCTGTCCCCTTTATCTGTTCCTTTTATGTAACTTCTGGGCAATTATTTCTGCTCATCAGGAGTAAAATGCAGTTACACCACTTGTTTGCATCTGTAGAAGGCTGTGTGGGGGTATCACTTAGAGTAACAATTTGTGACTTACACTGGAAATTTTGGGGTGAAGATGAGGAAGGAGGCTGATTTTAAGTTCCCGATGCCTGAAGCTAACAGTAGGGTTTCTTCTCTCTTTGTGCCCTCTTCCTGCCTGTCTCCAGTCTCTCTCATGCAACTGTTTTAGCCGTTCCAAACGGGCTCACTCAGACTTTCTCATCTTACAGGACTTTCTAGTGTGTGTGCCCTTTGGCACATCAGTGTTCATTTCTGTTTAGTAGGTTTTTTTGAGGCGTTTGGTGCTTCCACAGTGGCTTAGCTAGGACATTTATGCTGGTAAGCCCTCTCCCTTTCCTTAGGTGGTCAGTCTGATGCTTTCTCCTCTCTTTGTAGGACTGAATTATTTCTCTCTTTAACTTGGTGGATGGTTTTTCTACATGTGTATTAGTCTCTTGTAGCTTCTGCTTCTAGAAAGCTGGGAGGAAAGATCTTTTCACGCCGATGAGAATACAGGTTAAGAGAAATTTGAAAGTGTAGCATTAACAGGATTCAGGTTCATGGCCCTGTCGGTATGATATCAGCGTTTTATCCAATAGATCAGAGTATTTAATTACAAACTGTGGGAACAAGCAAGCGTTTAACTCCATCGAGGCTGATGTTAAGCCTCATTCTCTTCTCTCATGCTGTAAGCCTGGTCATGCCCAGGGAAAGGGGAGGCTGTTGGAAACAAATGAAGAATGGGACTTGAGTGGGTGTATTGCTGCAGTCTGTATGTGTGCAAAGGTTAATGCATTTGCTGCACATGAACTCTAGTTTTGTTCTTTAAATGTTGCTGTATGTTTTACTTGCCTAGTGCTGTGAATAAGCAAGCGTTTTCTAAATTAGTTTAGCACATGGTGTTGTTAACAAAGTTGCTTCTGCGCACTTCTAATGGGTGTGTTGCTTGACATAGTACCCAGTTCTCTTGCATCTAACACGAATTTCTGGTAATGTTCAAGTATCTTTGGGACAAGAGTAATCAATGCATTGCACAACTTCATAGGTAAAAAAGTGTAAGCTAAAGCCTTGCAGGCTCTTCTGCAGCGTCTGGGGCTTGGGTCGTTCCACTATGGAGCACATTAAGTAAAACAGTCTTGTGGTCAGAGGCTGTATTTGTTTTGATCTACTGGAGATGAAGGACAAACATTATGATTGTGCTAATTGTTCTGAGTGTCTTTATGTCCCAGTTGTGTGTTTGAGCTCTGTACAAGGGAAGGAGTGATGGGAAGAGGAAATGGCCTTACCTGTATTTGCAAGGGAGTTGAGATGGGTGCTGTGTCCTGGCTATGGGCCAGAAGAACTGAATCCTGCATTGATTACCTGACCCTGAAATCAGAAATAAGAGGGTAAACTTGTAGCGTGTGAGGTGTGGGTCACTGGACCAACGCAAGGATCAGAGTTCAGGTCCCTGCTTTTCTTCAAGGGTACAGCAGGGTATAAAATACATTCCCCAGAGATGTGACTTCAGAGCAAATGACACGTCCTGAATAAAGGACGTAAGAAATGTGAGTTAGGAGATGGTTTGCAAAATACAGGACGAAAGCGTCCTAGAAATTTTTGGATGAGGCAGAGTTTTGTGTTAGAAGATGATTCTGGTCAGCCCAAACGTGTTTGCTCCTGCGTGCAGGATCTCGGGTATGGACCAGCTGCTGCCTGTAGCATGTCCCCTGTGCCAGAGGCTTGCTCTCACTGCAGCTGTATTTTACTTTCCCTTTGAATACAGACAATGAAGCTGAGTAAGTTGTGTGCTGTACGTGGTTTGTTCACCCTTTTAAATCTAAGTAAATGTTCTTCGCATGATCTTGGGATCTGGCTATGTTACGCTCTCTTGGGTAACGCTTCTCCCAAATAACCCTGAGAAAGAGTTACTGCCATTGGGGGCTGTTTTCTCATCCAATATACACTCATTATTCTTGTACTGACCCAATATGTGGCCTTCGTATTTATCTGAAACAGAAAACCACTGACTTAAGTGTTCTGCATTGGGGACTGACGCAGCAATGCATAGTTATGCACAGCTTCAGGCCGGTCACCTGCTCTGCTCCATGGTGGAACAGCGACCAGCTCGGCTCTGCCAACAAGTAGAGTAGTGCTCTGAACTACCTGGGCATCACCGCTTCTGCCAGCCGATATGAAAGGACAGTTGAACCTATTGTACCTTCCTTTCTGGCTAGTACTTAAGGTTTGTGGGCTTCACAGTGATGCCCTCGTGACGCTGAAATGTAGAGTACTAAACAACACTGTAGCGTTCACTGGATCTATAGCAGAGCATAAAAAGCACTGGCATCCCTCCTTAGCCTCCACTTGTCGCTGGAGCTGGTTGATTGAACAAAGGCGTCCTCATTTCATGTGGTCACATACAAAACTGGTTCAAGTACCTTCCAAAGGTGTCAGGAGTGCAAATCAATAAATAATATATTTTGAGTATATACATTTTGGTTAATAAGCTTATTGCCACATTCTTTTGGTTTTGTTCTGTGCTCGTAACTGGTATTTTGGAACTGTCATGTGTGTATTCTCCTCCTTCTACAGATTGGTATACTTTAGTTCCCCTTATTATGTTCTTTCCGTGCTCTTCTCAATATCTGTTTCTTTGGTTTTCTCCTAATAATCTGGTTCCGTCTTGTGTGTCTGACTGTCCGTCTATCTACAAAGAGGTTCTGTATGTCCTGTGTCCTCCAGAATGAGTGCATGAAGAAATTCCTTCTCCATCCTAAAGGCTTTTACTAGGACAATGCTGGGAATTTTGCTTTTCTGAAGTGATGCTCAATCTCAGATTTATTGTATGATTGGTTTTGGTTGTGTAATCTGTAAGTTTCTTAACAACTTCTCATTATTTTATGCCTATCTCTGGGAAATTCAAGTACTTCAGTATAGGTTCTGAATGCTTATGCTACCTTGGCAGTTAACCTTTATTTCTTCTAATTGAGAGACAGCTGCGTTCAGGAGTAATATATCACTTTGAACACATTCAAAGTTTTAAATTACTGTACCAGAAAAGGACACGGTTTTAATAATGGTTGTTAAAAGCTATCTAACTTCTTGCAGACAGTCCTAATAATGAGAACTATGTGATCTGAGCTACTGAACTTCTGGAATTACAATAACTTCTGTTCATTTGTGTGATACAGATTCCCGGAAATCTGAGGAGCAGTCTTTGGTGGCCGAAGAATGCCGTTCTCCCTGGAGGTGTGGGTATTCCGCATGAAAGGGATTGAAGTAGGATCAGCTGGTATCCAAGAAGTAAGTTCTTGGTTTTTTTCTCCAGTTACATTTCTACTGAGGTGCATCGTAGCATTCATTCACCTAGATGGATTAAAAGCTGATTAAAATTCCCGATGATTAGGCATTGGGGAGAAACTGTTGGGAAGAGGATCAAGAAAACCCACTACATGTTGTTCATACTTTTTCCAATAGTTTTGACATCTCGTTCCCAAATGTTTCGCTGTTCTGTATCTCATTTGGTGCGTAATTTCAGCTGCTTGTCTGCAACTGCCTGCTCAGCGCAGGAGGACCCTGCTTCTTCAGGCATTTTAGAGTGAGTTCAAATGCAGTTGGGAGAATCTGATTCATCAGCAACAGTTGGAGATACTCATAGTGTATCATAACAGCTGTGAACTTGAGTTCATATAAGTAATGTGTGCTTAATCTTCCTTTGCTGTCAGTGACAGGAAGAGGAGGAATAATTTTTTCCCATATTTAGTTATTATCTTAAGGTTTTTGAAAAGCAAATTTGAAAATGTATGCTGCAAAGCAAGTTAGGAAACAATTGCCATGCGTTGAGCTATTTTTTCGAGTTCTATGCAGCTTTGAATTTGCATTTTTGTCTTGTATTCCAGTGTTAGTCTAGTATGATTAAAAACTAATTTACCTGTCTGAGTTTACACCTTCATCTGTATGGAAGGTTATGGAAAATGTAGAGGGCCTGTTTTTGAATTCTAGCAGCACTTGGGTAATCTTGGCTTGGTTGGGTTTTTTGGTTTGTTGTTTGTTTTCTTTTCTCTATCACCGACAACCCATTCATCTAGCTTGGAAATTTCAGAAGAGTGAGAGGAAAAACAGTTGGTCTAGTCTTTTTTTTTTTAACTGAGTGGTGCTTAAGTGCCACCAGTTGGCCCCTTTCTCCTTCTGTGACATGAACTGTAAATTCGTGAATAAGACATCGGAAAGTTAAAATATTGTTCCTTTTTCCTTACCTGTATTTGTTCAAAACCTTATCAAGATCAGCATGTGTCAAGCCCTGTTGCTTGATATTCGAGTCTTGAACACTTTCTGCTTAAACGCCTATGTAAGAATACTGTACAAACTAAAAAACAGAGCAGTAAAGATAACTGATTGCATTCTCTTGCCTAACAGTCCGTACTGTGTGATAAAATGCCTCGCAGTTTTAGATTGACCTTACCTTGACTTTCATAGAGATATAATCTTTTTGATGTCTTTTAAAAGTGGAAAGGAAGCCATACATGGAGTGGAATTGCACGTTGTTGCTGACATAATGTCCTTCACCTAATTAGTTCAAAGTAGTAGGATTTTATAGTCTCCCTACTTTTTCACCCTTTAAGTTGTAGATATTAGGCGGGTACGTTTACAAATGAAAGGCCGATCTGTATTTCATGACTAGGTGTAATTAAGCTGAAATCCTTCCATTCTGCAATTGGTGATTTGCATCTAAGGATTTTTTGTTGCGCTTTTTTTTCCAGTCTGTATCTGTTGTCTTACAAGGTGACTATTTGTGTTTTTCTTAGTTGGCTTGTGATAAACAAGATGGAACTTGCCAGAAGAGGAACTCTTCTTTCCTTTTTTCGAAAGTATTGTTATAGGAAATATGTTTTCTTACTCTCTGTCCTTCAGTAGACCTTGCTGAGGGGTGTCATTTCCTCCTCATATTGACAACTCGTGAAGCTGGGCACCTTACTGAGAGTTTCATAGTTTGTCATGGTAGTTCTGCTAAGGAGGGAGCAAATGGATCCCGTGGCTCTGGCGTGGTATATAGATGGCAAGTGCTAGGAATTCCTGGAATGCTGAGTTGTGCAGTACTGATAAAGTTTGCTTTGTTTCCTTTCTGACTTGACCCATTGAGAAAATGTGGTTCCCTAGGAAGCTTTAATAGCTCAAAGTTCGTATTGAATAAAGGGAAAGGCCCCAACATAATTCTGCTTGTTTTCACCTGCTGCCTGAAAGATTAATTTTCTTAACCTTAGTACGGAAGATAAAACCCTGAGTTTTGAAAATGATTTATAGAGATCCTTCACACGTATCAGTGTGAGTAAATACACCACAGGCTTCTGCGTTCCAGCTATGGTCTTTTCATAACCTACTCAGTTTACAGTGCAGTAATTTCATTTGGGGGCAAGAAAGTTTCAAGGAAAAAACACCTTCTAATTAGAGTGATATAATCACTCTGCTTGCCTGCTGTGGTTTCGTATGACTTCAGAAAAATAGTTGAGTGATTAATCTTTAATTTTCCCCATCATTAACTTAATAAGGAAACGGGAGATAGAATGAAAAACAAACTGTACAACCGGGACATTATTATGCCAGATCTTTTTGGCATTTTCATTTGGTGAGAAATGCCATTCTGCCAACTATGTGAAGTGTAGCAGCAACTAGTTAGCTCTGATAATTTGTAGAAATCTTCCAACAGGTTTGAACTTTATTGAAGCCTTTGCAGAGCTTGCTACACAACTTCCTCCCTCTTCCCCCCAGTCCCCTGTGGGTTGGGTGGGTTTTTTCCACGGTTTTATTTGGAAGCAAATGTTGCATAAGCTATTTTCTAATATCACATAATTTCCTTGCATCCACTTTTTTGTGGGGAAGGAAGCCATCCCAGACACTATAGTGAAATACCCTTAGAAAGAGTTTGGTTCTATTTTCGTGCCCGTTGCTATCTTTAGCCGCGCTGATAAGCGAACTTAGTTGTGGAGCAGTGCAGTCTTTGTAATGAACGTGACAGGATTGCTCTAGTCTCTTGGGGAACAAAACAAATGCAACAGTGGAAGCAAGTTGTTTTTTCCATACGTCTTTATTTTAATTCTTATGGGATGTAAAATAGGCAACGTAATTCTAGAAGCTTGAATGCTTAAACAGAAAACACGCTTGGCTGTTTGCAAATGCTCCTCTGGAAGTCGGACTTTATTTCATTTCTAAATACTTATGAGAACAGTCCCGTGTACATCTGTGGGTAACAACACAGCAACAGAAGTTGTAGGGATCTTAACTAACCTGCTCCGAGCCCTCTGTGTGTTAACAATATAAAGTAAACAGCTGAGGAATGTGTATTGCTGTTGACAGTGAGCGACTGTAAACATCCTCGACTGGAAGCTGTGAAGCAGCAGATGGGGCTTTCAGTCGGATGTTTGCAGCTGCCAACTGCCACAGACGTCAAGAAATGTTTGACACCTAAAGCATAGTTGTCTGTTTAAAACTTATATTCTATTTGGTTTATCACAGACATATGAATTTAGGCCAAACTTTTCTACGTACAGCTTAGTCTTTCTTGTGATGTCTGTGTCGGAATATCTAGAAGTCATCCAGTCACTGGTAGGAGAAAGAGCAAAAATGGAATCAATTAGGTTGTATTATTAACTGCAAACTCAATTCTAAGTTTTCAGAGGTGAGTTTCTGTGCAGCCTGCTTGGCTGTACAGGTTGCTTGGCTTTGTTTCTAGACTCCGTTACAAAGTTTTTACAAGATTATTTTACAGGTTTAACATCTCTGCAATGGTTTATTTAGAATTTGAAATCTGAAGCCTTGTAGGAAGCAATCACTTAGAGGAATTCTGGAAACTAGAAATGCACCAATTAGAGCAACCATGGAAAAAAAAGCATTGAAGTATTTTTCCTGGAAGAGGCCCAACCCTGCGAAGTGATGGGGAGGTCAGGGAGATTTCAAGTGACAGGGTTCACCTCTGACGTATCACAGTATCTCAGCTGTTTGAGGTTCAGTGATCCTCCCCCTTCTCTCTTTCCTTTCATTCTCCTTCCCTCCTCCCTCTGAAAAAAAAAAAAAAAGAGGAAGTGCTGAAAGCTGATTCATACTTTTCTAGAAATCAGTTGAGACAATTTCAAGTCTCCAGTCCTGCCAAGTAGTTTTACATGGACCCTGTGCTTAAATATGACCCCAGGACATAGCGGACAGTTTATGTGATTGGGACGGTATTTAATGGTGATTGCTATCATACCACAAAAAGAGCATTGAGGTTGTAGCACATAACCGATTTAAGTTGATACTGAGAGCACTCTGGAGAGAAGATCTGCATCTTATTGGTATGTATGTTAAATATCTATGCCTTTGGTACAGAGAGTTTTGTTGTTAACTTGGTTTTTTTTGTCAGTATCGTTGTTTCTCAAACATGTGTGCGTATTCATATAAAAGTATGAGGGGACATAATCTAAACATTAATCTGTCCCTTTACATGTCACATAAAATGCAGACCTAAGACTCGCTGGAGTTTCTGACTTTTTTAAAGGAGCTAATGTCCTGGTCAGAGTTCTAATAAAACGTTATTAACAGGTAGGTAGCTAAAGTGCTACCTGCAGTGTCAAGGAAGTGTGCTCTATATTTGAGGAAACTTCACTAATCCATGCTTTGCAAATAGCTTTTTGTGTAAATTTGTACACTTGCCATAGATTCAGGTTATATTGTATTTCAGCAGTGCTTGAAGGCTCCTGTTAGGATTAACACTGTACATCATCTTGAATGCTTCACCGTCCGTAGTATAGTCCAAGCTCTCCCAACAACGAATTACAATATAATTCAAGACCAGTGGCATCAAAGTGAAATCCAGATGATGTGGGCAAGGGGCAAATGGGAAGAGTGAGAGGAAAACCAGGGGGGACGGAAGGATGGGCTTAGGAGTAACTGTCTGTGTGTACGTGGCTTTGAGTTGTTTACTTAATTAAAATGGAGGAAGATAGAAGACATATCTTCTTAGCCAGTTATTTGTCTGGCTTATAAATATCTTGAAAGATGATGGTTTGGTTGGATGGTATGTGGATTTGAAGTTAGGACAGACACTGATGAAGCTGTGATTTTTAGGTTAATATTTTTTTTTCTAAATACAGCAGAGGGAGCAGGTGAAATGGGCAGAGGTTTACAAAACCCTTTTCTTGCAAATCCAAGAAACTCTGAAAAGCTTGTAGTGAACTCGGAAGAAGAGGAGTCAATATGAATACAACATTTGACTTAAGATTGTTGCAAATTTAGCAACGTACTGACGAAGTTTGGGGCCAGGGTGGACGTCAGAGGTGGGACTTACATTCGTTATAGAAGTAGCTGAATTTTCTGTGAGTGTCTATGGCAAAATAGAAACAGGAATTACTGCCAACAGTCAGATTATATTTGTGAATGATGGAGATGGGTGTTACTGTTGTCAAAGTAGGACAGTAATGAAGAGAGCTGTAGTTCAACAAGTAACAAGTTTTTAGGTGAGTGCTTGTGCAACATTTCTGGGCTTAAAACTGGCTTTATTGACAACCCAGAGAACTTACTAAGTGACTTTATAATGAAATTCATGAAACTTGGATGCACTTGAGAAACACTGTCTAGGCAGAGGATTCTTGACATAATCTCCTCATGTGGAAAACTTCACCATGTATTTGAAGAGGATTGAGCAATAGGAGAGAAATTGCATAGGCAGAGTACTTAATATCAAAAGCATTAAGTACCTCCTGTGAAGATTTACATATTGATAATATTTGTGCTTTGGCAGGAAATTCTTTCAATACCCATTCTATTACTCTTCTTCCTGAATTACGTACCGTCTCAAAGTTCAGCGTGTTTCCTCTTGGAAAACGTAGTAGTATGTTGGGACTGTTTTCTTCAGACTCTAATCTCACTACAAGCACACAAGGAGTTTTCTTCCAGAAAAACAGCTTCAGACACGTAACCTGCTCTTCTACGAGCTACCTCTTAAAACCTGTTAGGGCTAAACTTCAGAAGAATGTTAGAGCAGTGGTCCTTAATTTCTGTCTGCGGTGGAAGCTGGCTGCTAGCTTTGTGTTACCCTAAATGCTGGTGTATGTTGTCTTAGCTGGTGCTTGTTGGGGTCACTGTCTCACGTGGAAGACAGGGTCTTGCTTTCAGGCCCTTGCTTCCAGATTTGGGTAGGTCAAGTCAAGCCCTCTTCACCCGTCTACTGAATTAGTAGATGTATTCTTAAAAAAGCTACTTCCCTCCTCAGCCCTGTTTGAAAGGGAAGAGCAGTTCTTGTGTGAGGGGTCCTGCAGAAGTTCTGTCTGACGGGCAGGAAGGAGGGAAGGAAAAGGGGAAAGTCAACCAGTGCTACTTACCCATGCATGCTGTTTATGGAAATCATCTTTAAAATGACGGGGCAGCTGTTGGAAAAGGCACAATCCATCTGCCTACATATGCACTTGTTATGAAGAGAATACAGTTGATGATGTGAATGGAAAGCTTTCAGTACAGAGCTGCTGTTCCTACTCAAGCCACACTCAAACTGTAAATTGTTCAGATATGTGCTTTAACTCTTTGCTTGAAAAGTGACAGTGTTTAATAGCCACTCTTCTTGTGGCATTTTCTTTGTTAACGATATGTGAAGTAGGCGTTACACGGTGTGCTTGTTTTGTTTAAAAACACAATAAAAGAAGGTGAACTAATCTTGTAGCTCTACCACAAATCTGAATTGGAAAGGATGATTCTTTTGAGTTGAATTGGGCATATAACTTTTTACCCTTTAAAGGGTAATTTATAGACCAAGATGCATGAAATCACTCCTTTTTGTGTACTGATATATACAGACTGTTCCAGTTTTTTCCTAAAGCTTCAAACAGTTATTATGAAACAAGTAAACGAACAAAGGATATGAGAAGGAAGCCACGTGCTGTGCAGTGACGGTGTTTTTCCAGATGATGGCTTGAGGCAACTTTTTAGCTGTGGATGTAAACGTAGCTTCTTTTATTTAACAATACTTCTCTTGATTTAGTATGGATACCCAGCATTTTGCTCTGATTCAGACTTCCTATCGCTGGCACTTGATTTTTCTTGTGAGTAAATTGGAGATATTTTCAGTAACTTTCTGTCTTGTGTTGCTGAAGTGTTTTTTTTTTTTCTGCCCCCCACTCCCTTGTATGCCCTTTGATTAAATACATACCTCCTTTGGTAATGCAGAGCATAGAAAATTAACTCTAGAGTTTCTGCCTATAGCAAGGCAAGAATATCAGTGGAAGAGAGGGATATTGCTCAGAGGTTTTCTTGTGGTATCTTCTGGAAATACATCCAAGTGCATTTCAGTCAATAGCTGGTCTTTCAGCCTGTGCCTGGAGCAGCTCTGAGCTGAGCTGTTCTGTCCTCTTCTTTGTGCTCCTTTTCTTATTCTTGTCTTGTGTAAGGGCAGAGGATTTGCTTCTAGCTCTCCAGGATGCTGTGCAGAGATCTCTTGTCTCTTTGCTTTCACCAGATCACTCATCTCTTTGCCTTCCCCTACCTCACCTGTATTCATTAGATGCAACTTTAAACTGCTTGCTTTTGTCTTCAAGGCCATCAGGGCCTATACATATATTAACTCTGCATCCAGTTTTCCTGTAATGCTGTTCTCCATTACTGGCTTGAACTTTGTGTATCTTTTTCAAACTTTTCAAACATTTTTGCTGGATTTCAGAAATAAAAGGCTAATCAGTCAACAGCCTTTCTAACTACTTTGTTGTAGTAAAAGCTTTGGGAAGAGTTTGTGCGCTCTTCTGAAGGCCATAGGCTGTTAAGAGATCTTGTTACAATAATGTTTATAGTACTTTTTTTCCCCTTGCCCTCATCGCCTTCTGTATACTTTGAGAGTAGGATTAATATTTTCTTATTGCAGTGTTGACTTTGCAGAGTTGATAGATGCATTTCTGATGGGTGCTGCCGTTTCTGGGGAAACTGCTTTATCCTGTGCGGAATGCTGAAAACATTTTACTTCAGAAAGTTTTTTTGCCATTCTGCATAGCAACATATATATACTTTATGTTCCTTTATATACATACATAAAATTTATATTATATATGCTTGAAACTAATTGTATTAAGAAATTCTGCTGTAGAAGGCTGATATACTCTGCCTTGTATTTTTATTTTTGTGTGTGTACATAGGTGTGTACACACACATACATGCATACGCGTATAGGGAAGGAGGAGAAGAGGCAACGGAGGCTGTGCAAATGGCACATTTTTTTCCGCCCGTTACCTAGATGTGTATGCTGAGCAGAGTAAACCAGCCTTGTGTTCTAGAATTTCTTAATACAATTAGTTTCAAGCATTCTAGCTGTGTTTTATTTATGACATTATTCCATGGAATATGTGCTCATCTGAAGCTGTTGCTTGAAAATTACTGGTTTAAAAAAAAATAAAGCAACTGAATATTTATTAAGAACAAATGACGCTGTTCCTTTGGAGCAAGGATGTTATTAGTCTGTCAGTAACTTAATATATGGAGGCTAGAATGAGCGGTGAAGGTCCTCTATATTGATTGTTGAAAGCTATGTAACCTTAAAGCCTTTCTGCGTATCTGATGCTATTCTGGGACTCATAGCAGTGATTAATTCTATAGCTGTAAATGCTAGTCATCAACATCCTGAAATGTTTTCAAAACATATGGAGAGGTTTTTAACAGCTTAAACTAAACAGTGGTGAAATAACGGAAAGCCTATGTGAGACACGTTTACAACAGTACTTACTATCTCCTTGAAACTGTATCTGCTATGAGGATTTTTGGTCATCTGTATGTATAGTGATGTCCCTTGAGACACTCCAGCCAGTAACTGGAGCTTTTATGTAATGCATGGAAAGCAGTGAAATGAAGAAAACTAACTTAGGTCCTAGACTTACATGGCAAGACCCAACTAGGAGCAGTGGGGGAAAAGAGTATAAAGCAACACTCAAACTGCTTTGCAGGGTTGGCACAGCGTCCTGTCTGCTAAACCATGCTAAAACTTCTCTAAGGTTCTTCTCTAAGAAGTTTGCATGTACAGCAGCATCTTCACAAATATTTTGAAGACGCAAGTCGGACGCATTTGAAGTGGCTGTATGTATTCTGCAGAGCTTGTTAGGTGAGGCCTAAGGCTGTGACTTTGCAGATGTACAGCTCTGACCAAAGGTGGTCCTTGAAATGGTATAGCAGCCATTTGGCAGGTCACGTAAATACAGGTATGTGTGAATCAGCTGAGTACCTCAAAAATGGTTAGTTGCTTATTTTCTGAGCAATTAACCTTCTTCAGAAAGAAACAAATAGGAATTAACATTCTGAAAGTAAAAATGGTGTCGTCTTAAGGTGAAAAAAACACTAGAAATGTGATTTCTCTGTCCCACAGTTATGAGTTTATTACCTTTGAATACTCTGCGAGGATCTAATTGTTCATGGAATGGTAGGAAACACCTATGAAAAGGTTTCATATTGCTGAACTTACTACAGTTGTGCTGTAGTTAAATGTGTCTAAGCTGGACCGTTTTAGGGTTACGTTGATGAAGGAGGAGAGGCCCTTTTACAGGACAATTTATATGATTTATTTTAGATATGTATTCAGGAATGGGACGACTTGTCCCCAGTTGCCCTGCTTATTTCTGTCTTTTATCTTCAAAGTCAGTCTAGGATAACTAGCTCAGATGTGGGTATCTTGGCTTATAGAAGTCCCTGTGTGGTCAGATGAACACAATATTTTCCTCTCAAAGGAGGAAATTCGAAAGGTAGAAAGCTTTTGAACAACACAAGATGAAAGACAAAATATGAACAGAAAACAGAGCACTTTGGAATGGCTTAAAAAAATCTTACTGGTTGGAGAAGAATCCCCAGTCAAGGGAGATAGCAAAGATAAAATGTCTGAGAATAGAGGTGAAAACGACTCTTAAAAATACTCTTTCCCTTCCTCCTGCCACCAGAAATCCCTAAATAGATGGTTGTAAGCTTTTATTTCATGAATATATATTAGCAGATAATGAAGCAATGTATAAAATTAGTAAGAAAATGACGTGGATGGAGAGAGGACAGCTGGACAGTTGGAGAAAGAAAGTTTTTTATTAGAAACAAAAGTAACTTTACTGTTGGTGCTCCGTGACCAGGTAGAAGTCATAGAGCAGAGCTAAAGACAAAAATACTTGGTAAGTTTCTCAGGTATGTGGTTAAAAAGCTAGATTTTGGTCAGATGCAAATGTTGATGGCGTTCTTTCCACTTTAGCGAGCCAGGAGGAGGTTTAACAACAGCTATTAAAATATGACGTAACTTAGAAGATGCCAATACAAGGAGTTAGAGAGGAGTAATGAGAAACACTGTGGACGGCTAATCTACAATTATAGAGTACTCCTGATTATAGATGCAAACTAAATTGTGCCAGGGCTTAGCTGAGTGAGTAGAGTGTACGACTGCTCATAGGCTGTCAGCTTGACATGGTTTTGGACAGAAGTACTGAAATAGGACTTGGACCAAAGGAGGTAAGTGGAGCAAATCATACTGGGAAATGGGACTCATCTACTGTGTAATCTTTTTATTTTATTTCTTTTTAAGTCAGGCGGATTAGTAGCCCCATACAGATGCTAGTCTTTAATGATGTATTTCAGGATATTTGATTTGGCAACCTGAACATCCTGATGGAAAAAAACCCTGACATAGTAAAAAGTCTAGATACCGTGTATCAAGTTGTTGAACAGATTTAAAACTATAATTATCAATGGACAATCATCGAGTGGTATGTTTCCCTAGGGTGGAGAGAGGTTGCTACTGATTGTTTATCTTCTCTTGGTTTATTTTTTTGTTGTTGGTTTATCTAGAGGAAACCAGAGGTATTCATTTTCCCTTTACAAGTTAAATAAATATTGGAAAGCTACAATGAAGATGGGAGCAGGTCATATAGCAGTCTGCTTGCATCTCTTGGGAAGCAAGTTGGTACTGTTCTTCTTGAATGCAACCAAAATATATATACGTATACACATTTAGAAATCAGAAATTTAGAGTATACTTGATTTTTCTGTTTGTAAAAAATGTCTTGTAGGTGCCTGCTGGATAATGGGTTGAAGGAGATGTAAAAATACGTGCTTTTAAAAGGCAAAAGAAAGAATTACATGGAATGCCGTGCCACCAGGATGAATGTATATTCTAACAGTGAGGAGTTAGAAAAATGACGCTATGTAAGCCTGGGTGACATTTTGTACTTTTCGCTAGCAGTACGTGCTTTGAGGATCGCTGGACCATAGCTACGACCTAGTATGCAGCTCCTGTGTTTGAAAAGGGAAGGGAAGGTTGTTGGCCTATTGCAAGGTAGTCGGCAGTGATAGGAGATAGGGCAATAGAGGGAGATGTGAAGAAGGAATGTCTTGCTCAGGAAAAAAAAAAAAAAAAAAAAAAAAAAAAANGGAAGGGAAGGTTGTTGGCCTATTGCAAGGTAGTCGGCAGTGATAGGAGATAGGGCAATAGAGGGAGATGTGAAGAAGGAATGTCTTGCTCAGGAAAAAAAAAAAAAAAAAACAAAAAAAAAACCACGGAAAATGAGCAAAAGCAAGCTGTAAAGCTGAAAATGTAGAATAGACAAACATGTGAGAAACAGTGGTAAAACCTTGAAAACAAGCGCTGCAGATAATGCTTTTGAAATACTTTGATTTTTTTTCTCTCCGGGTTTTGAATCAAGCAGTTGAACATGACTCTGTCAGGCAAAATATGTCAGCAGCGTACCTCTGATGCATCTGATCAAAAGCATTCCTGCGTGCCCCAGTGACAGGCTGGAAGCAGAGCACTGACCAGCCCTGTGGGGAGTGAGGGTGGGGACAACAGTGTGGGAGGATCAGCCTTTAACTAAACGTGTCTTAAACAGCTGTAACTTCTTTTTTTTTTTTTGAGACACACGTTTAATATTTTCTGAAAATCAGGTCTTTAGGATTTATCTCCACACAGTCAGCAAAGGGTGCCAGTTTTGTCATAAAAAGTAGTTGTGCTCTTTTTGACTCCTAAAGAGGGTCTTCAGGGTCATCTTATAGCTTGTGTTGGATGATTTTTCTGAAAGGCTATATAAAAATAACGCACTAAAAGTCTCGTTTGAGAGTTCAGAGAGTTGTCTGGTCTCACACCTGAAGTAGCTGAGCTATAGATTACTTCTGACACTTCAGGATACAACACCACTATGAGCTGAGGTTAATAGATCAAATTCCTAAGTCAGTCAGTCTCTGATTCATGTTAAGAAGTGTTGTTCCAGCTCTTCAAAGCAAGCCAGATTCTCTGCAGCAACAAATGTTTCTACTTCTCCGAGTGTACTGAACACGTAAGTAAGTCCAGCAAAATCCAAATGCAATTTGGCAAGCCGGGATACTGCTGGAAATACTTGCCAAAATTTCCTTGGCAAAAGCTCTTTTCAGTAGATTTGGAATGAAATCAGACAAGATCTCAACTCTCTCTCCATGGGAACCATGTGACTTTCCTAAATATTCCTACTACCGGGTGAATTGTGTGTAATGAGTATAGCTGTAGAAGCACTGGGTGCAGGGTAGTTTACTTGCACAGCGTCCCTCTTCTTTGAGCTGTGAGAACTGGGTTATAGCTACATTAGCAGAATCATTCAGATGCTTTTTAAATAAATGGGAAAGGAGAACCATGTGTGCTTGTAAACGTTACAGTGAAGGGACAATGCTTTCTCCGGTGTCTTTAAAAGTTAGTACTTGTTCTGTCCAAGTCTGGCCTTGGTGAAGGTCTGTAGACAGAACGCAGTCAGGAGGGTTTCTGGGTTAACAGCCAGGAGATTAATGATCTTCGCTTGGAAACTAATCACAGAAGATGGAAGAGACAAAGAATAATAGAAAGAAGTCTACGGTAATACCTTCCAGTGTTTTGGGATTTTTTTTTTTCCCTCCAAATTTCCTGTGGTGCTGGTAGTAGCACAAATACAGATTAGATGCTACTGTTTCAGTTTCAGCTGTTTGCTAGCAGTAGGGAGCAAATGGTTTGGGGCACTAGTTAAGCTTTCCAGGTATATGTGGCAATAAAAAACTTTAGGGGAATGGGAAATAGCATTTTTATACTTTGTTCAAACAGCAAGCAGGTAAAGAAAGTGCAGTAGATGACGGCAAACAATAGTATTTGGGGGGGAGGATGAATAAATTGAGTCTAAAGAGAGCAAGAAAACTGCTATGGAATTTGAAATCTGTTATAGGTCTTGTTTCTTCTCCTATTTATTTTTCAATGTTGTGTTCCCGACCTGACAGAGAGTAGAATATTCAGGCTTTGCAAGATGCTGGTGTGGCCAGTAATGATGCCTAAGATGGATGTTCGAAGAGGTTTTGCTGCCAAAAATTAGACAGCATCTCCCTCTGGAGGTCTTTAGAGGCATCTCTGTGCGAGGAACTTTGTACTTATTTTGGGAAGACATAAAGTTCCTAAACCCTGGAATTCTCTTGGATATTCTAGTTGCTTCTACCCTGACCTGCACGTTCAGTAAAAACACAATATATGGCAGAACCAGACTAGTCACTGACTGAATGGGAGAACTAAACTGAGTGGGTTTTATGCACCATACTAAAGAAAAGTTGGTTAAGGTGGTTGATGCAGTGAAGTTATGTAGAAGACTTTGGCAAAATGATTCTAGTCTAAACTTCTGGCAAGTGAATAATGAATCTAGGCATGAAATTACATGTTACTGCTTCTTCAGAAGATGGGACCTAAAGAAGTGACTGCAAAGGCCAAATCTCTTATGAATAGACCAAAAAACCCAATAGTGAATAGCCCAAGACTGTTCTACAAGTGATGGTTATCTTGTGAACTGGCAAAAGAATAAAGGATGTATTCTGTTCATGACTGATGAGAGAATGTAAGTTTTATACTTCTGCACCAAGTTTCTATGCCCTCTTCATAGTTGATGGAGGATTAGTTGGTAGAGTCAGTGGTGCCTGCATAGCAATTCAGCTGAGGAGTCCTCTGGTCACCTGCCTAAACCTAGTGCCAGTTAGGATCTCTAAGAGCATTGCTAAAAATTGCATAATACTGATGGATCCAACCTGGGACCTGCAGGGTTTACAACAGAGGTAACTGTAAGTCACGTGGAACATCCCAGGATGTTTAAAATGACAGCAGATACCTATGTTGAGGTACTTGAATTACACCTAAAGTGTCTGCTTTAGGATAAGCTGAATCGTTCTGTAGGCTTTGTTGACTGTAGAGGAAGCTTATGTGTCTTTATATGACTTGGGCATCTTATTGAGAGTTGATTCCTACCTTAGATGTTTTTGTTGTCTTCTTGAATCTGTAAATAGCCAGGCATACCTGCCTGGATAAAAACTGTGTAAAAAAAAAAAGAAAGATGCTCAGAAGAATCAGGATTTTGCCTGAGAATTGAGAAATAGCTTTTTTTTTTAATAGGTCCATGCAGTGTTACATTGTTGTGAAGTGTTGACAGTGTTTAAAGATAATCTGGCATTTCATCCCTGGAGTCTCTTTTTCCTTGAGTAAGTCTCTCAGGATATAGTATGGCTTTTATTCTTTTTGAAACTATATCGTCCTTCCTGTCTGTCACCGAATCTATGTGAATGTTTTCCTGTAGATCTATGCAGAACACGTGGGAGCTTTGTAAAGTTGCTAACGCTGTGTTTGTCCTCTACCATCTGACAGCCTAAAGACAGGAACCTACAGGGTTTTAATTTCAAGATGGATTAAGTGGAGCATATTGAAAACCTGTAAACAAGAAGTCTGATCTCCCCTGTTTTTGCTCTTAAGTCTGCAGCGTAGTAACTATCTGCACAGAAGGATTTCATGTCTTGTATGAGGAAATCTGTAGAGAAGCCTCGTTGTTCTTACGTTCGTTTCTATCACAAAGATATGTTATGTGAACATATCTGGTGCTCTCTGGGAAAGTTGGGTGTTTTGTTCCTGTGAGGAACCGACCGCAGATGCCAGCGTTGTTAAAAGATCTTATTTTTCGGTTACACTTCCTTCCATGTCAGTGTGCTGAGTTGAGAATCTGATCCTAAAGGAGCTGTGAACCCATAAATGAAAATAACGTGCAAGTTTTCAGATCTGAACATTGCTCCTCCTCAGCAGGAAAACCTGTAGGTTTTTTACATGTTAGTTAAATGGAATGAAGTTGGTGGCTTTAGGAAAAGGAGAATGTGAGCGTTTGAGTACAGAATTTGAATAATTAACTTCTGGAACCAAAGGCATTTTTGCCTCTGACATTTTGCGGTTGCTGCTTATGAGGACAGTGTTATTTAAGAATTATTTCGATCTTTTGTCAGTATCACTGATTTAAGACTGGTTGAGCCCTTATACTGCTGAGTGGAAGTTATGTTGGGGGGAAGAAGAGGCAACTGTTTCTCATTAGGACACAGACAAAAAGCTGCAAGCATGAAATAAAAGTATGGAAAGCATCTTCCTTGCAGTAGTGTCAGCTGGACCCAGTTCTAAGCCTGTCTACTACTTTTCTGTGGTTATACTTTTTTTTTTTTGCATTGCCAACCGTTTGATGTTTGTGAAGGTGCTTGCATAGTGGCGCTGAAGCTTATGTATGCCTGCCTGGCTACTTACCTGCAGGTGCACATAGTCTGCCTTGCAGACAGCACTTCTGAACACAACTTCTCTTGACTTTCTTACCTAAGTGCAGCTAAAATAGGTTTTGAATGTTTCTAGAAAGGGGTCTGGTGCTTAAAGACACTCGGGCTTCTGGTGTTTGCCCTCCGATGTCTTGGGAGATGGGTGACTAGACTTGCTTGTATCATTGTCAGTGCTTCTGTTGCAGAGAAGCTTTCTAAACTGGTGGCAGACTACACTTGCTAGGTCTGCTGAGATAATGTTATACGCCGGGTTGCATTCTCCTCCATGAAAGTTATAGAACAAGCAAATGCTCCTAACTGCATCTGTTGAGTGAGTGTCTGCTCTCTGTTTTAGATACTGATTGAAGTACCTTTATTCCTAGAGATTCAGTAGCTCTTAACAAAGCTTACACAGTTCAGCTTCTAATGTACGGCTACAGCATTTTTGCTTTAAAAGTAAGTTGTTTTTAACTTTCTAAAGACGTTTCACGGCTGCAGCAAATCTGTTCTGTCGTGTGAAGTGTGTGAGTGGAAACAGCATGTGCTAAAAATTTCATCATGAACTAAATCAGGGTTGTGACATACATCATATATTGAGAAATAGTTTGCACTGAATTTCAGTTGCTTACTGAAAAGGATGTCTGAAGGTATAAATCCTCTAGTTTTCATTGTAAGCAATAAATCATCTCTCTGATTTGATCGCATTTTGCCAACATTTTGCCTTATGTTGCTAACATTATGCTTTGATTTGCTGGAACCAGTTTTCTCGTTTTAGGAGAGAACTGTCAGCTGGTGGGATGGAATTTTCTTTGCGCTGCCCAAAAAAGTAATGTTCCTTGAATACAGTAATTCTTGTAGGCTAGTATGTTTTTCTACTATGATTTGTTTCAGAGCTCGTTTTAAGTTTCCAGTTACTTTAAACGTAATAAGAGTAAAATATTTACATTTTAGAAAACAAGGTATATGCTCTCAAATCTGGTCAGAGAAATTACTATTGTTGCAGTAAGTTCTGCTGCTGAAAATCTGTGTCAACTCTCTACCTTTCTGAAGAATCTGAAGACACATGGTATAATACTGAACATCATTCACTCTTCACTTTCACATTTTTGATTTCAGAACAGCAGATTTTATTGTTTTAAAAATTAAAATCTGAACCTAACTTAACTTTCAACTTCCTCTTCGGTTCCCATTTTAGCATCTCTCGACATTACTCTTGTGTTGGCGGGAGGTGTCATGTTGCTGGGCTCTCGAGAACAAAGTTTCCTGGCACTAGAATGAACAGCACCAGGACAGATTTTCTATTATGAAGAGGGTGTATATATTACCATGCTTCTTAAATTTGGCTTTTGACCTCTGCTGAAGTGGCTAACAGTGATGACAGAATTGTTTCTGATTCTGTCCTGTGGTAGCTTCAGCACAGCTTGTGCAGTCTGCCGGGGCTGTGAGCAGGCAAATACCAGTCACTGCAACTTTAAAGAGAGAGTAGGGTATTTCTAGCTAGAAACGTGTCAGCATAGGAGAGAAGGTAGACATCATGGCTTTTTCATCTTATCACAAGACGCTCTGATTATTTCGCACGGCCTCCCCACGAACAGCCTGTGTAGCACTTGCCATCAGCCCTCTCTTCGTTTGTGTTTAGTGGAGGAGGTAAAATCAGGATGTTGCTGAACCCTGCTTAATGTGTCAGTTGTTCAGATAAGAACCATAGAATTGCAACGCTGGTCAAAAATATCTCCAGAAAGGAAGTACCCAAGCTGCTTATATCCCTTTCTTCTCCCTCTAATACTTGGCAGGCTTTCACTTAGCTTGGTCAGGAGGTTAATATGGGGTGGTAGTTGGAGAGGTCAGTTGCGTCGAGCAATCTGAAACACTAGCTGCCTGCTCTCATCTTCAGCCAGGAAGGGCACAGGCAGAACTGTAGGCGGTGACTTTTTATTTTTCTTTAATTTTATTTTCTTTCCTGTTGTGCTTCTAAGCCTGGTGTCATATGACTTGGGAAAGAAAATGAAGCCTCCATCCACTGTTTGATGGTTGGGTCTAGAACAGGTTTCTTGCAAATTACTTTTTGTGAGAAGTACCCTGCTAATTTTTGTAGCAGAGAGAAGCTCTGGAGGTGAGTGGCACCATTCCAGATTAGCACAATGATTCACAGCCCTGAGCAGGGCAACAGGATGCAATTTAGCAGACTCGATGGGGAGGAGGCATGGAAACTTTTTAAAGTATTATTTACATTGCCAGGCCATTTACTTAGGAAGATTCTTATGCTGGAGCATAAGTCTCTGCCCTTATCTTCTGCTGCTGACCCTCAACTTTCTTCCTTCCTGCTTCTCAGATGGAGCCTGGATATCCACGTTGCCTCTGACTGATGCTTCTTTACCTCCTGCTTCCTACCAGCTGTGTCTGTCATAGTCATCAAGAGGGTTGTAGGGCTGGAAGTGAGGCAGAAACAAGAAAAAAAAAATGATGCATTTTTCTCTTACGCCTGCTGGCCTTGTCGTATATGTTGACCGTATGATGTTACAAGTTCGATTTGTAGGCAAAATGCATGCAGAGTGCAGCTTTCTGCTTCATTCCTGTGTTAGTAACTGAGAGATCAAACACTTCAGTTACCAGATGGACCGGGTTTTCCAAAAGTTATAATTCTCATGCACTTTGTCAAGCTTAGAGTTTATATTTATATATTCTACTCTTGGATTATAGTTGCAAGTATTTATTTGTTTAAGTATGGGGTACAGCATGTACTATTTTGATGTACTATTTTTGATCATCACTGTATTGTTCCACTTCCTTAAAATAAATAAAATAAAAATAGACTAATACTTAGCAGCATGCTAAGTGGTGAAAGGTTGATGTTAATTAAATAGGGTTGTCAAAGAGCATGTATGAAGAATTACAGATGGTGCAGAACCTTTGTAAATACTTCATCTATCCCTACCTTCAGACCGGCCAAATTTGTGAAAATATAAAATTTTCAGTGCATTTAAAAAAAAAATTCCAAAAACACAACAAAAAATATTCCTTTATTTTATGTTGGCACTACTTGGGCCCCTCATTTGTACGTGTACAAGTTAGGCATCGAGAGGAGAGATGGGGATGGAAATATAGAACTGTTGCTAAATTGGTACCTTTCAGTTCCTTTGTTCAGCATAAGATTTACTTTAACCACAGTAAAATAGATGTGGTTTTTAAAGAAGCTTCCATATAAAACAATTAAAAAAATGTATCACTGCTTGACTAAGGCTTAATTTACTACTTTTTCAAGGGAAAAAAATACTGCTTTTTTTTTCTTTTTTTCTTCAAACTATTTTGTTTCCAAAGTATCTGAAATTCTCCTATCGGTGAGATTGCCGTTTCTGTAAACACTGTCCGTGGGCTGGCTCCGGGACTCTGTTTGTTCAGAGCATGAGTTGGGAGACTCCCTTCCAACGGAGGAAATGGGCTGATGCATTAAGGTCTCGCTGGAGATTGTTCACATCCACAGAAGCTGTATCCTCTGCAGGAAAACAGAGCCTGGATTCGTGCCACAGCGTGTCCGTGATGTTAATGAGTGGGAGAATCCGTGTGTTCATTGCCTTCTTCAGCAGTAATCTGCTAATTCAGGAAAGGAGTGAGAAAACAAAGTGGAGTTTGATGGAATTTAAATGTGATATTTAATCCTGTTAGCACACTGAGGGAAAAGCTTTGTGTTGTGACGATGGGGGCAGAGGAGCTATTGAATTTACCTGAAATCTATGCATTGGGAAGAACCAGATCACACGGGATCTGGACCTACGCCTTGTTTCAAATACATCGTTTTTGCCAAACAGAAACCTCAGCTGAGTTTCCGTAAGACTGAAGCCCTGCTTGTTTTCATCCCACAGCAACTGTTGTTTAATAGAGATGAGCAACTTGATCTTCTTGGGTTGCTCACATACCATAGCGCTGAGCCTCACCGAAACACTAATAAAGAAGTTTTAAGTTTACTGCCTTTTTAGGAGAAAAGAAGTATGTTCAGGTGAGTTCTATTACTATCTTTATGTTCAAGTGGTGAGTTTAAATCCTTTTTTCAGTTTGAGGGTTGCTACTTCAAGTAATACCTATTACTGCTCTCAGGTTTTTTCTTTAGTGTTGCTAATTTGGCAGCATGAGCCTAAAATGGGTTAATGACTTTGAACATCTGAATGACAGCTTAAAGTCGGGCTGAGCACTGTAGCTTCTGTGAGATCCCTGATGTTCTTCTGCATTGCAACAGTTAGATGCAGCGGAGGAGGGGGGAGAGCGTGGGGCTGGTAAGCCAGTAACACCAGTTCATTGCTTACATCTTTTTTGTCAGCAGTGTGAACAGGAGAAGAGGAAGGAGGACTGAGAGGGAGGCTATGGAGTTGGAAACTGCATTTCTATTAAGACACAACATAGAGGAAAATACAAATGAGGTTTAACAGAAACTGTAACATGGGGGTTAGAGGCCGACATCATGTGATAACTGGAGGTAGAGAAAATGGCTTAATAGAGGGGAAAGATGGTTGTAGACCTTGATAGGCCTGGACCATGACAGTAGCTGCTGTTTGATTCAGCTGAGAAGGGGTAGCTGGCTGGGTCTGTGGAGTTGCAAGTATTAATGATGTGTTTGAGTTGGCAGGAGTATTTTTCTTGAAGAGATGGAGAGATGAGGAAAGATTTCACATGTACCGATGGACACGGATTTGGAGGTGAGGCAGTTTTCCGCACCATGTTCACAAAGGTGGCAATTTTTTTAAAAATTGCAAAATAGATCACCCAGAGACTGGATGTCCAGAAGAGCTTTTCAGGATCTGCACTTTAAAAACAAATGGAGGATCTTCTAAGAAGAGCTAGGTCTGGACTGTCACAGAAAAGATGATTGACAACTCAAAATGCATGGGGATGAAATAGTGCAAATACCTTTGGACCTTGGCAAGAACACTGTTACCTAAGTTAACCTGAAGAGGGTCTAGGATGGAAATAGAAAAGTGAAACTTGAGGCAACTACTGTGCTTAGAGATTAAATGAAAATCTGGGTAACGAGTGAAGAGGCGAGGAGATTGAAGGATCTAAGATGGGGAAAATAGCTAAAGGATGGAAATTCCCTAATAATGCATACTTTTCTGTGAAACTTATTTGTAAATCCTTAAAAAAGGGATGATATTAAAAACAAATAAGCAAAAAAAAAAGTATTTTAACACGGTTATAGTAACCATAAGCGTGAAGCAATAGGAAATGCTTCCTGCATTGCTTAATTCTTACTCTGCTAATGTAATAGCACTCTTAAACCATCAGCAGCCAGCAAAATTGACTGTACAAGTCTTTCAAGCATTGTGCCAAAGCTCGTTCCTACTTGTCCACGTAAAAATGACAACACTTCAGGTTGACAATTTCCCTTTCTTAAAAGCATCTTTATCTAGAACTTTTTTGGTTAGAGGAGAAAAGATGCATCCATCATAATCCATCTGCTCAGTTGTGCAAATACTGCCTTGTAACTATTGAAATGCCAGCCTCTATCAAAAGTCTCTCAGCTTGAATGCCATTTGCCGCAGTTCTATTCAGCAGCAGAGCTAGCTGCATGGTGGGTGTAGAGGAAATGTTAGAGGCTAGCTGAACATAGTTTAGGTAATTTAGAGGAGGATGCAAACACTCCTTTCACACTCAAGGGTGGACTTAGGAAATTAAGTAAAACTGTAAGCTTCTTTCTACTCAAATTTTGCTGGTGTGAAATCTTAAGTAACTTTTAAGTGCAGCTTTGAAGTTTTGCTCCTGCAGAAGCTGAAATTCTTATTTACCTTCTTAAAACTTTGATTTTGAAGAAGTTACATTTCCTAGGGAAAAGGGGCCAGCTATTCTATTATTCTAGCATAGTGTACAAGCTAGCTCTTGGGTCATGTGCTCTTGATGCCAGTAATGTTCTTGAGATTTCCTGAAGAGAGAGTGACTGGAGTAGTGCTTGTCACCTGGGCATATTGAACTCGCACCGAGCAAGCAGCACACGTAAAACTGAGGCACTTGGCCAATATTGGTTTTTGCATGTTTTGCATGTGCATGCCTGCTGGCCTTGTCGTATATGTTGACCAGATCGNGATGCCAGTAATGTTCTTGAGATTTCCTGAAGAGAGAGTGACTGGAGTAGTGCTTGTCACCTGGGCATATTGAACTCGCACCGAGCAAGCAGCACACGTAAAACTGAGGCACTTGGCCAATATTGGTTTTTGCATGTTTTGCATGTGCAAAAATTGGGGGGGGGGGGGGGGGGAAGGACTTGCAGAAGAACTGTTGTAGAAACAAGTGTTTACCTGTAGAAAATTTGAGAGAGAGAAGTTAACAGAGAGAAACTGCGAGCCTCGAGGGCTTTTGTTACAATTAGAGCCAAGACTCATGAATTAAAAATTCCAGTGTATAGAGTGCACGTAAATTACCTCCTGTTTTAACCTGACAAAGACTTGCAATTGTGTGGAACAAAATAGGAATTGTGCAAAGGTTTCCTGATGAAACTCAAAAGCAAGGTGAAACATGCTTGTAGGTTTTATATTTAATTAAGCACTTAGGTTTGCAACAGAACTTGCCTTCCCTCCGGAGTCTGCAATCAGACTCCTCGGAGAGAAGCTTCTGAGACCGTGTAGCTCACCTGAATTGGAGGGACGTTCCAGTGCTTAGTTTAGGTATGCAATTAGAAGCACTCTTCCTTTGGACATAATTTTGGTGCCGCGTTAAGTGGTTTGGGGGTTTCCTGTGAAGCAATTTTGTTCAGGTTGATTTTTTTGCAGTTGCTGCTGCTCATCTACTAGGTAGTTTGTACTCCATCTCCCCTTCAGAATTATGTAAGGTAAATCTTCTAGGATGCTGTCTGCCTCTCTGCTTTTTATTTCTCTTTTCCGTAGTAATATCCAAGTTGTCCAGCATCTATATTAAGAAAACATAAAAGCTTCAAATAAGCCTCTGTGTGTTTGTATTTTTGTTGCTCTTCCAGTTTTACTCAACTTGAGATATGCAACCGTGCAAAGGAAATCTAGGAGAGCGGTAGGCTTAAAACAGAAGTTTTAAGCTAAAACCACCCTATAAGGCATGACAGAGATGTTTCAGTAGATTTTCTTCCTATCCATCAGCCTAAAAAGTTAATTTTTTGTTCACGGTTTTTAACGTAAGGTTTCCTTTAATTGTTTCATTTTTAAAGTTCTTTACACTGGTCTGTAAGAATATGCGTGCACTGAATTGACTGCACTTGGTAAGAAAATTGAAGAGGTTTTTGTAAGGTCATGCAATAAGCCAGTATTAAAACCATAAACCTGGTTTCTTATATTACTCTTGTACCTAAGAAATTAATTAAAACCAGAGTTCTCCTAATGTAAAATTCCATAAGTCAATGTATGTTTGTTGCTTACGTGCATATTTCTCACAAAATAACAATCAAGATGTCGCCAACAGTGGTTCTATGCCAAGCAAAAATGACACTAGTTAGATTTCTTAATCACTTGACAACTCTTTTCTTCATTTCTCAAATTTTGGTGATCTCTTCGTGTGTAAGACTTGTTCATTGTGGTAGGACAGAAAGCTTGATCTATGAACTAGCAAAGCTGAAAATACTTGTTAAGACTAAATATTACAGGTTATGTTTGGGATTGGGGAGTGGTTTCATTCCTTTTTTGATTGTTTTTAATCTATGCACTAATGGCCTAAAATAAGTGCTGCCCCTTATTTCGGTAGCCTGTGAAACTTTTCTAGTTAGTAGCTTTAGTAGCAAAGTGTGTAACTGAATTTGGACATTGAGCAGCAAAAATGTTTTTGTGCCATATCTGTCTTGCCGAAACTGATTTGTACCATTAAGAAATTGTAAAGTTTTATATTTATCTGTGTGAAGAAAAGAGATAAACGCTACTGTTAGAAAATTCTAAGTAAAATCATCTCAGCCGGAGCTGCTCCGGAGATACTTTTCTTGCAACACTTCTCAAAAATCAGAGAGACGGGGAGAAGGAGCCTCTGCTGTAGCACAAGGACAATCATACTAATGCTTGTTTTATGGAAAATCTTGGTTTAGCTTAGCAACCTTGTTGCTAAATATTCCCCAGCACTTAGCTTTAGCCTCAGATTGCCTGGCAATTTAGGAACTGAGGAAATGCGAAGGTGTGGGACAAAGATGCGTACCATGGCTAGTCTGAGGAGCACGAGGGAGGAGAGCATTGAACCTTCATTAGAGATTATTTAATATCAAGCTGGTTTTCGATGTTCTGCAGCCATAGAAACTGGTGCCCATTCTNTGACACCTGGTGGCAGTTTATATATTTATATACTATTTGAAATGTTTTTCATTCAAAGATTAGGCAATTACCTATCTACAGTCTGCTGGCTTTTGCATTTCAGGCTTTTCTGTTCTGTTTTGTGGCTTCTATACGGTGGCCGTTCTTCTCCCACTATCTCGCTTCTAACTCCTAGGGGAAAAAAAAGGAAGTTTAAAATCACTGAAACTAATGTTTCCTTTAGCGAGTTTAAAAATGGACTAAGGACTTCAATTTCAGGGTTGTTTTTTTTATTTATTCCGTGTGTGTCTTATAGCAGTTGCATGGAAAAGGAAACGTTTTTGTTATTTGGTGTTTTTTTCCCCTCCCTTCAAGGTGTTGCAAGGTAGCTGTTTCATGAAGGAAATGAATGGGATAATTTTCTTTCTTAAAAGCCGAAGGCACATACAGTTGCTAAAGGAGAGCCCTGAGATCCATCTCAATGTTTAGGTCTTCCCCATCAGACAGAGTCCCTGGGGTTCCTCCTTACATACCCAGGTTCGTATGTATCNTTACAGCTTTGTATTTTGTTTGTTTGCACGTTGATGACACGCAAATGAGATCATACGGCAGGCCCCAAGGGCTGCTTCTCCTTATGAAAGTGACACTTTCTATTTTGTGTGACTCCTTCCATTCAGGACTGATGGCAGGGCTGGAGTTGTGTACCCAAGCAGTTCGGCCTGGACTTGGCGGGGGGGGGGNATGTTTCCTTTAGCGAGTTTAAAAATGGACTAAGGACTTCAATTTCAGGGTTGTTTTTTTTATTTATTCCGTGTGTGTCTTATAGCAGTTGCATGGAAAAGGAAACGTTTTTGTTATTTGGTGTTTTTTTCCCCTCCCTTCAAGGTGTTGCAAGGTAGCTGTTTCATGAAGGAAATGAATGGGATAATTTTCTTTCTTAAAAGCCGAAGGCACATACAGTTGCTAAAGGAGAGCCCTGAGATCCATCTCAATGTTTAGGTCTTCCCCATCAGACAGAGTCCCTGGGGTTCCTCCTTACATACCCAGGTTCGTATGTATCCAAAACATAACACAGAGTCTTATGATCAGGACAGAAAAAAAACCCATAGAATTCATTGGCGTGGGCTTGAGGAAATCTTATAAACATGCCAGTTTTTTTTTAAAGAAAGTTGATAATCATTGTTACCAGGACCACAAGTTGTTCACTGAAGCTGTGCACCCTTCCAGGAACAGGCAGGTGAGAAGGAAAACTTCGTAATTTTGAGGGAAATGCTGCTTCATGTAGTAGGAAAACAGCAGAAGTGAGCGGTTTGTGGTCTTCACAGCTACCCTGTAAGGATGGAGACATATGAAGGGGGATCCACCAGACTCTAGCTAAGCTCTAAGGATGCTTGCTGCTTTTCCTGCTCCTTCCCAAGTCCAAATCTTAATTCTTGCTTCAAATTGACATGTCCGTTATACTTTTGGTGTTGCTAGTTGCTTTTTGAGGGGTGGCAGATCAGTAAAAGAGGTAATTTGAGCTATATTTCCAAATATAAAGACCACACAGTCTTTACTCCAGGACTCCACCAGGCGAGGAAGGGTTTTAAATACCTTGAAGTGTTCTCTGGGTTTGCTGGGTTTTTTTAAGCTGTCTGTGTTCAGCAGGGGGATGCAGCACACGTATTTTGCCTCTCAAGTGGCTCACTGCCGGTGGCTCAGGTAGCCTCTTCATAGGCAGATTAGCCTTCCCTGTGTGCATTACAGATGAATTTTGAAGCAGGTTTTGGAGACTGTTTTGAACTTTTTTTCATGTGTAGAAGGCAGCATAAGAGGGCTTACAGTGTAAGTAGTGCCTCGTTAGTTTTTGCTAATGCCATAATATCCATAATGTTCAGTAATACTTCCCCCCGTTTTAATGGTGTGTCTGATGCAGAGATAGCAGAAAGATAAGCTTTTTCAGAGGGCCACAAGTACCTGGAAAGTAGCAGGACATTAATTCATCTGATAAGACTGTAAAGGTGTAATACCTCACACTATATATAACTTTCTCCCTGTTTACAAACTGTGGGTCATTTTTCTTTATTTGCTGGTCACCTACTGTTGGTGATATAATTGAGTGGCTCTTGACTACAACAAATATTCTGTAAAGTGAGCAGTGAGTAATTTGTATATGTTGGCACCCAGCTGCTTGTCATTGCAAGAAACAAAATATCTGACTTGCTAAAGAGGGAAGAGAATAGGTTTTCTTTTCAGTCCTTTCCTCTCATGCTTCCTTGCGAAATGAAAGCGAGTGAACGACTGCAAACTCTTTATTGCATGGTCTGTATTGTGCAATTCAGAATCTCTTCCTTCCAGATGACAGCAGGGCAGCACTTCCGTTGAGTTTTGGGGTTGTTGGTTTTTGTTGTTGCACTACGTTCTTCTAGTAGCTCCTTCCTTTGTGATTCTATTATGTTTTATCCTTACTGTTGTGATAGGTTTGCTGAGACCATGATCACCCATGTGGCTATCTGTGCAGGCAGTGCCTTCCACTAACTTCCTCAGCTGCAGAATTTTAGCCTGGCTTTGTGCAGGACTTGCTGGCTGCAGAATCATCAGCTTTATTCATTCTCAGACACCTATAGAAGGACGTGCTTTGAAATGAAAGCTGGTGGCAGTGGGGGCGGTTCCTGCTATCTGGGTACCTAGACATAAATGAGGAACTGTGCCTAGCAAGTGGCAGGCATCTATTTTGGCAAAGGGATGTGATGTATGTAACTTTCTACCCCTCCCCAAGTGTCTCACCGTAGAAGCATCATTCAGGCTTCATAAATACAGGTTAAAATAAAATAGTCACCTGAAATGGTTTGGAAGTCAAAGGTAGTCAATAGAGAAGCAGCAGAAATATACTGGACCTGTGCTTAGTGTAATCGTTTCATGGCTGTCATGTTCTCCTGACGCTTGTTTTGAATGTAGGCCCTTCAGAATAGGAATTGCTGTGTTGAGTATAAATGCAGTTCCTAGGAAAAGATTTCCTTACATTGTTTGAAGTTGCTATGACACTCTGGTGGGAAGCGTATCTGAAATATGTATGCAAAACTGACATTTAAAGTCCTAAGTCACTTACTTAAATGTTGAAGCTGAAGAACATATAGTAAGTCTCAAAAGTATTTCAGATTCCATAATGGTATGAGACAATAATACATTGTCTAGTTTTCATTCTGGGTTTTGTTGTTCTGAATTTCTGGAATGTTTCTCCTTCGTCTCTTAGAGTATTTCCTTGTCACTGCATCGTTTGCCTTGAAAAGTTTTCTCCCTTTGTGTACTAACACTATGTTGCCTGTTACTGCACTGGCTCTCATCACCTCGATATGAGGCCAACAGCTCCAGTACTTCACAGGCTTATTTTGAAAGCAGAATTCTTTGTTGGTATATGAAAAATCCAAAGCAGACATTCTGGGTTTTTTTCCTGCGACTTAGGTTTTAGCAAATACAATATCCATGCTCTCTGACTTTACATAGTTTAGCGTTTTTTTACCTTAGGGACATGCTGGATTATTGGGGGGAGGAGGGTTTTTTGTTTCCATTTATTTTCCATGTATTAAACTTGGGAAAACTGTTTTAATATTAGAGGGCCTAACATAGGTAAATACTTTCAAAGTCAACTCTCTGATTTTAAGCCCTAAAGTTTGAATAGTACGGGGAAAATAAAATAATAGTAGATAGCAGTTCTAACCAACAGTAATAAAAGATACAAATCAAGATGATATCACAATTGATCACTTGTCTATTAAAAAAAAATCATCATAACCCTTAAAGGATCAAAACAGGATCTGTTAACAACAGAAATACCAGATGTCTGTCTGCCAAAGGTTGAGAGTACTGTGGTAAATTCAGTCAGAGCCTAGCAGAGTATCATTTTTCCACACTCTCTTGTAAAAGGTTGAAGTGCCTTCTGCAAATTGTACTTGATCTGGAAAACCTTGACAGCTGTTCATGTGGGACTTCGAAGCTGGCACTGCCTCCAGCAGGGACTGGGACTAGATGACCTCCTGAGATGCGTTCACACCTGGATTATTCTATTATTTACTCCTTTTTCTGGCTCTGAGAGTGCAGCTCTGTGACTTTCTGCAGTTCATGCTTTTATTTTTACTGCTGTATTCATTGTTGAGCCAACACCAAGCTATTCTCTTTCTTGCAGGGTTACCTGGCACTCTGACTAGCTTGGCTGCTTGATTAAAGGACAGGGATTTCCCTCTTCCACTGTGTGTCTTTGAGAGGTCCAACCCATGCCCTAGTCAACATGTAAAATTGGTGGTGATTTTTAGAAGAAATGCGTCTTCTGAGCGTAGGTTTTGCTGCTGACCACAAAGCTGATTTATTGATGACAAACAGCTTGAGAAGGAAACCTTTTAATTCTTGCAATTTTTGCTTCCTTTGGCCTTGTTTCGTAGCAGAGTGGAAGGTGAAGGTGATGTGATTTACTTCAGCTTTTCAGGCTCCTGCAAATCTCTAGGCCTCCTTATGAACGGTGAAGTGGGTTGTGTAATTACATAGTCCCCCCTGTCCCTCTCCTGCTACTGCAGTTCTTTGCCTTGACCAAAGGGATCTCCAACAGGGATGTTTGTGACTGCAAGAACTGGGCTTTTAGATATGTGACCTGATTTCCAGAAGCACTTTAATGAGATGCAAGTAATGGCAGAGGAGAAAATTGTACAGTAACTTTGGTCCAACTGAAACATACTTTACGCCCAAAGGAAAGGTGTTTCTTCAGAAAGCTGGCCAATATACTCTGCTATAAGTGGTGTTCGTATAAAGTTGGGAAAAGCACCAGTATTGGGGCAACCCTTTTGTGGTTTAAGCTCTCAGATAAAAATCTTCTGTCTTTTCAATAGCAAATTAACTTTTCTTAGAATAGCTTGTTGTGATTTGGTAAGACAATTCAGGTCCCCAGTCACTTGCATGTGTTTTTCTGCACATGCTTTGGGGTTTTTAAGTAGGAAATTAATAATCTTGTCCTAAAGCATTTCTTATGTTGTACTAAAACCTATTTAAGTGGATTTTTTTCCTCTTCTGAGGATTTTGGCCTTTGTTCTACATGAGCAAAAGTATTTGTTAGGTATGATTAGATTCTTGGTTGGTTGGTTTTGGTTTTTTTTCCCCTTCCACCCAGAGGTGATCTATTTAAGGAGACTGAATACTTCATCTGTTTCTGAGAGGAACATGTCCTCTCAAAGATACCTGGACAGCTGTTAAGTCATCTGTTATTGTATAATTGGACTCTTAAATTTACCAAGCCACGTCTTTAAAAGTATTCTTTTCCTCACAGTACTTGAAGGTGCCCCAGAACCATAATTCTGCTGATAATTAAAAATAAGCCAGATATTGTAGGTGTTCCTCTAAGCCAGCACCCTAGGATTTTGCTTTTAAATTGTGCTAAAAGCTTCTGGTCCTTTGGAAGAATTACATGACTGCTTTTACTTGTGGAATGCAAATACAATTTTTCTGCTTGATTATTTGATTGTTAGTGTATTTATGTACGCTTATTAAAACGGTGAATTCTCCCTTTTCTGCAGGTGCAACTTCAAGAGATTCAGGAGTATTTTGGAGTGAACTGGCAGTGAGCCTTGCAGTACCACGGTGGCAATAGCAGTGGCTGTCCTCTGGAGATGCTGAAGCTCAGCTTTATTGTGAACTTCTCTTACACCTCCCAACTTGTGCACAAAGGACTTGACATTGATTTGGATTCATGTGGTATAAAACAGTCATGGGTATGGGGTTTTTTTCCTCCCTGTACTTGACATCTGCATGTTTCCAGCAGTCAGTGATGAGGTCTGGGCTAGGTCTGCTGACATTTGGTCTGTTTTCAAGAGCTCTGAGTGACAGGTACTGTAAACATCCTACACTCTCAGCTGTGGAAACTAAGAAAGCTGGGAGAAGGCTGTTTACTCTCCCTGCCTTGGAAATCATCTGGATGACAAGGATTGGATGCTGTGAGCTCTGTACCAATTGTATTTCTGACAACCTGTATTTCATATTTTACGTTATGGTGTTAGTCAGCAAATAATAGCATTATATCATGTCATCAATGTGTCGTGTTCTCACCAAGGTCAGAAGGGTCTTACGATATGCTGTAGCTGCACTGCTGGCCTGAGGGAAACTTAAATAGCAGCAATAATACATTACAGTACTGCAGCAATAATACATTACAGTACTTTCATCCTTAAGCAGCGATTAAGAGACGTGTCACGCTGTTTCTGGTGGTACATACAGGTTATAGTGTAGACATCCTCAGGCTGACACATCATTAGTGTATTTAATCAAAATCATTGTTAAATGTTTGGTTCTTGTTTTCTAAGATTCATTCAATTCTTGTTTCCTAACCAAAAGGGTTAGAAACAGAGGTCTGAGGGCAAAAAGGTTCTAGCAGACTTCAAATTTCAGTTTATTTTTGAAGAAATTCAGGGGTGTCAACACTGATTAACTTAATCTCTATATTAACTGAATTAAAGGTAAAAAGTTACTGCCTTATGTTTTCTAGTTGCTGTTGCCTGCCACTTGGCCTCAAGACTATATTACTCTCTGTACTTTGTCCTGGCAATCTTTCTTTCTCTTCCTCCTGTGTCTCTTTCATTCTATTTGCTATTAGCCAAGTATAGAGTTTCTCATTTTAAATGTAGAATAAGCTGAAAAAATTAATTTCCTTTTAAATCTAATATCCTGCTAGCATGGTCTAAATCCCCATGAAGTGTAGTTTCGCAGCTCTTCTTAAGCAGTGACTTTGGCAGAAAGAATATTGTTCCCTTTTTTCTTTTTTTCGTATTTATGGGAGTGGACACCTTTTGTGATCTCTAAGAAATTTTTCATAATATAGTTGAATTCAAAGGTCACCATCTAGCTCCTTTTGCAATAGTGTTCTTACGTCTTCAGATCCTGCTGCTTCAGCTTTTTAGCAAAGGCATTTAAATATAAAATCTTTGAAATAAGGTCTGTTCTAGGAGTTTAAATACCAGGGTTTGGAAAGCGATGGGAGTGGGAAGACCACAGGAGAGTGGTAAAGGATCGTGTGAGGATTTGAAGTAGGACTTGTACAAATAGACAAGAAAGCATTCAAACTGTTAGGCAGAGCTAAAGGAAAAAAAGAAGTAAATTATTTGAAGCTGTAATTATCTTTCAAGGTCTGGCTTGCCTTCCTTTTGGTAGAAGGTATTGGAGGGGAAGCCAGAGTCACAGGGCCTGTTAGAGTGCTGTAGCCAATGAGAAAATTGATGAGGGAAAAGAAGGTTGAGGTCTGGTCGTGCAGTAACAACCAGCAGCGCTTCAGGTTTGTGGGGTTTTGGCTCATGATTTGTGTAGTCATTTCTAAGAAAAGCAGTTAGCCTCCTAAAAGATCGTTCTAAGGAGACAATTGCTGTTCAGACTAGTTAAACGATAGAGGGTAGCATTTCCTAATACACATGGTTCCCTTGGCAGAGAGATACTTCCGAGGGTGATGGAGTGCACACAGTTATGTCCTGCCCTGTGAGACAGTACTGATTGTAGGCTATGCTGTCAAGGAAAGCCAACCTCCTGAAAGGAGGTAACGTCCTGAATTTGTGGGGTTTGGTTTTTTAATATTATTCTTGTTTAGATTTGCTTTAGGTTTGGGATCGTTTCTTTGTGTCGGTTGCAAAAACTTCTCTATATTTAGCATTACTCATTTGTGCATTTAATAGTGAAATTCCGTCTTCAGTTTCATCAGTGTAAATTGGGACTGTTGGAGTCTTTCTCATGCATTCTTCCTTGGCCACACTTTCCTGCCTTTCTACTTGTGCTGACATTAATGTTTGTTTAAACTGTGAGCTAATTCAGCAGCTTGACCCAGCTGAAAATTAAATAAGCAAAACAGCTTTTATGTGGATCAGCTGAGTAATGGCTTACTCCACCACTGTGCTGTGGCCTAAAATGCTACTGAAAATGCTAATTTCTTCAGCTATGGCCATTTTTCTGAAGAGCTAGAACAGAGTTTATTCTGAATAGATTATGAAATCCTAAAACAATAAAATGGTGAAATTACAGGATTTTGTGTATTTTTGTATTTTATTTGATATTACATTCTTCTGTTAATGCTGTTTGAATGTAGTTACAAACATGGTGCTAAAATAAATGCAGATAAAATTGTTTTAATTAAGATTTTTCATTTCTTGAACACTATTTGTGTTTCTCTTTGAAAGATTGGTTTGTAAAGTCTAATAGATGAATTGTGTTGGTAATAGGGAGCAACGAGTAGTTTTGTTACCTCCAGAATTTTAATTGTAAAGATACCCTCTGATGTACTTGAACCACACCGAGCACTCTATAAATTGCATTATTTCTAGATCACAGAGGTTTTTTCCCCCAGGTATCACTTGCCAAGCCAAAGGCAAATGTTATGTCCTTTTCTCGTTAATCTCAGACTTCAAAGAGTTTAACATTCTTTACAGTCTGTCAGTTACATATAGAGCTTTCCTATTGTGAAAAAGCATACAGAGCTGTTTCAAAAGCCTGTTGCCAGTAATGAGCTTTGGATTGGGTCCATGGAGGGGTAATCTGGATAGCTACCACAGCAAGTCATCTGTGGGAAATTGCTGATTGTAGGCATTGGCTTTCTTTTGTTTTGTTTTTTTTTTCTTGAAGGGTGGTTCTGCCAACATGCTGAAGTGACTTGTTCAAGCGAATCTTAGCACCACCCAGGACGATAGCATTCTTGCATGTTAAGTTTGACACGCTGTATTGATTGAGTTTTTATAATTTTTTTTAAGAGGAAGAGGAGGATAGTTCTTGTTATTAAATTTCATTATTTCTCAGCTTAAGTTGAGGTATTGTAACTTTCTTCCTCTAAACTCTTAACACAGAGGTGAAGCAAAATTTTTTCCCTTCTTTTTTTGTAATTGTTTCTCCTGCTACATTTTTGATTACATAGTCTCTCTAGGTAGTTGCTTAATATCCAGTTGGTAGTATAGAGAATGTCTGTGGGAAGAAAGAATCTGGGGGAGTCCTCGGGCAGAGGCTGTTGCTTGTTTGGAGAGTGCCGCCTGACCTTGAGGTTTAGGAGTGAAATATCAGAAAAACATTGTATTAAAAGTTTCAAAGAGCTGCTAGTGAGGGAAAGGAGAGGTGAAGGGGGAAGAGAGGTGACTGACTTGTCATCCAAAGGGCTAGAAATAATATACTGTTGATTTTAAGTGTAAACACTTCCTTGATGATACAGTGAAAGAGAGCAGCAATTGTCCTTCATGCTTATACAAAAGTACAGTTAATTTTTTATGCGGTAAATCTTACTGTCACTGATTCTAACTCAGTGCAGGAGAACTTAAAGGTCTATGACAAGCTATTGTGCTTTGAATACCTGTATCTATATTGAAGAAGAAAAAAAAAGTGTTTGCTTTGAATGAAAGAGAAGAACTAAAACACATTATGTGGACTTCAGTCATAGCTGCCCCTGAAATAAAGAGTGTGGATTCTAGCTTTGAATTTTCTCTGTCTGGTGATTGAGATGAAAACATGTAAAAGCAACTGTCCTCTGCAAAATGCAAACACGTGTGGAACATTTGTCATACAAATATTATGCATTCATATGCAAACAACGATTTTAAAGCTTAAAAATACTTTAACAAATTCTGAGCAAAGACTTTTTCTTTGATCCAAGCTTTCTTCATGTCCTGGTTTGGGCCAGGACAGAACCGATTTTCTTTTAGTAACTTTGCTTCTTAGTTAAGTCTCTTCTGAGAAGCTGCACTCTCTGAAATTAACTGCATGTTTTTCCAGACAGTAGCTGCTTCTAGCAGTGATAAGGCTCGGTGTTT
>VZSC01007549.1:183085-209752 GCA_013398225.1 Steatornis caripensis
AAAAGAAAGTTTAAAAGAAAGTTTAAAAGAAAGTTTAAAAGAAAGTTTAAAAGAAAGTTTAAAAGAAAGTTTAAAAGAAAGTTTAAAGTTACTAAAAGAAAGTTGGTTCTGTCCTGGCCCAAACCAGGACAACTCAGGCTTAGCACCCTAGACTTACGGCATCTTACAGCACAAGTACTGATTTTTGTTATTTTTAATTGTAACTTGTGATTGTGCAAGGGTGTTGGGTTGACTTTTTTATTAATTGCTCTTTCAGGAGCTCCAGGCTTTTGCTCAGGACAAACAACGAAACCGTTCTGGTGAGTGCTGCACTTTAAGCCTTCAGACCCGAGTACGGTAGTACCGAGGATGTGACCAGTTCTGCTGGCAAGGTCTGTGAGCTTGAGATGCTTGTAACAGGGTAGTTAGAAAGTTGGATTAACCTTATGCCATGTTAAGGCAACTGTAGGACCAATAAAATGAGCATTTGCAACTCAAGAAAATCTGGAATTTCAAAATGCCCGCTGTATCAACCCAGACACGACTTGGCAGAAATCACTGTGCGATTTCTAAGTTAAGCAATGAGGTTTCTATTGTGGCAACTGTTAGGAAACACTTTGCAATGCACATCAAGTCCTCTAGGACCTAAGTGCGCTTTTCCTTTCAAGGGGGAGTTGTGGGCATTCAGATCCTTGCAGGCAAGTTACTGAGGCCCTAAATCAGCAAAACACTTTTAAACATCTCCTTAAGCACTTTGTTGATGAAGGGGAGATGTAAGCTCTTAATTATCTGTGCTGAACAGGGGGCTGGCAGGTTCCTTAAGTATCTCTTAAAACACTTGTAAGCTAGCTGTGCCCTGAAATGCAGAGCCTGGGAAGCTACTGCCTTACCCTCTAGCTGCACTTGTCTTCTGTGAATGTGCTTACTAACCTTCAAGTAAATGGGGCCTTGCATCTGACTCTTTGTGGGGATTTTGCCTATCCCAAGTGCTTATCAGTTTAGAAGAATAGGCATAATGCTGTATTCAGCTTTAACTGGAGCACTTTTGATAACTGTCCATTTTATCCAAATATTGCTGAGTGTGGGCTTATTAAATAATCTGAAAGAGAAATGGAGGATGAATCCAGGAGGGGAACTGACTTTGTCATTTATATATGCGCATCTGCAGCATAACCAGGCGCTAGTAGATAATAATAATAATAGGAATTAGATTTCTTTCAAACAGAGAAGTTAATTTAAACATGCCCCATCCTGCGTAGCAATAAACCGTAACAGACCCAGAGCAGCGTACAGCCCAGGGAATGAGTCGCTCGCGTTCTGCGTTTGGTGAGGATTTCTTCCGTCAAATCTACGCTTGCCGCCTTCCTAAACAGCTGCAGCCACCACTTCAGCCCTATCAGCACGGCCAGTGCTTTGGAATTCTCTGCTGGAGGCAGAAAAAGAAAGCAAAGAACACTGCCCCCCCATCCCCTCCCCAAAGCAGCAGGCAATCGCAGCTGTTCTCAAGGAGAAGGTTTGTGTCAGCAGATCTCACACAGCTAAGCTCAGAAAGTTTGTGTCAGCAGCCATAAAAGCTGGCCCGTCAGCATTTCTGTTTTATTCCGTACACAAAATGCATATTACTGAACAATTATGCCAAAGGCAGGGAACGTTTCTTGATAACGCAACTTGGAAGCAGCATCTTCCTGTGGGAGCGATTCACGTCACGTGCCACAGAAATCTGTGTGGGTTTAGATGCAAATCACTGTTGCCGGTACTTACTGTAAGACTGCGTTGGAAGCCAAGTCATTTGGTGTTACATCCTGGCCACGGTAGTCCTGGCCTGACCCAAAGTTCATGGAAATTAGTGAATTCCTGGTAATTCTAATGAGCTTCCAAGCATGCCCCAGAAAAGCACATTGATTGTGAAGGAAGCTTGGTGAGGCTTAGATTTTTGGCCTCCAAAGTCTTCAGGGAATATGTAGAATGCACACTGGTTTCGTTGTGCAGGTGGGACCTAGCCGTTAGAAAAGGCAGGAAAGAGCTGGGATGAATTTTGGATACAAACTGATTTGCTACTTTAATATATGTATATTGCTCTATCTGAACCACCATTTAACTGTGGTTTGGCTGTCTCCATTAAGATAGATGTTTTTATTCCTCCTTTGTCAGAGGTCACAGTTCAGAACAAATATTTTATTTAATAACATAGGTGGAGAAACAGAATTGGGTTTTAATTTCACTTTTCATTGAATGAGCCCTCCTTTTCTGTCCTGTGAATAGGCAACAGTTTGCTGCACAGTCCTCATCTCTGCTTACTGGCAAGCCCAAGTTGTTTAAGAAACAAACAAAAAACCCAAGCAAAAAGTTGTGCTTGGAGTAGTTAAGGAAGCAGCAGGAGAGGAGCATAAAATACCCCAGATGCATGGTGGATTTGATCTCTGTCCATGTACAGGAGCTTGACTAATTAATTGCATGAGGCTCCAACTCTGATTTCTGAAACTAGCACAGACCTCTGTCTGTACATGGGTCCTCTGGTGATCCAAATCAGCGTGGAAAAGGCTGTGACACTGAGATCCACCTTGCCTACTTGGCCGCTGTTACCAATGTGCTGCTGGAGGTTCCCACTGCCAGCCACTCAGCCGGCACAGCAGCTTTTCTACGGCACTCTCTCCTTTTAAGCAGCCTCCGGTGGTGTTTATGATGGATCTGGATGCCTGTGCAAGGCAGTGAAGGGAGTGCAAAGATGGGGCATGCTCAGAAGTGAGCACCTGCTGCCAGGTGCTAACCTCCAGCCAGTGTGGGCGGGTGTCACCGTAACAACCTTTCTTTAAAACAAATCCAGACATTGCCAACAACAACAATAAAGTCAGTGCCAGCTGCTCTGCAGTAGGCATCTGACCGCAGCTGAAGCCAGACTTAAAGGAGGACAGTGTCTGCCTAAGAGCTAGCATCGATTTTAACGAAACAATGCCAGAAGATGCAACTTAGAAGAAATTTTTTCATGAAGTTGTAGTTTCTCTTTCCCTTCCCTTGTGCTTTCCCTTGTGCTTTCCCTTGTGCTTTCCCTTGTGCTTTCCCTTGTGCTTTCCCTTGTGCTTTCCCTTTCGCTTTCCCTTTCGCTTTCCCTTTCGCTTTCCCTTTCGCTTTCCCTTTCGCTTTCCCTTTCGCTTTCCCTTTCGCTTTCCCTTTCGCTTTCCCTTTCGCTTTCCCTTTCGCTTTCCCTTTCGCTTTCCCTTTCGCTTTCCCTTTCGCTTTCCCTTTCGCTTTCCCTTTCGCTTTCCCTTTCGCTTTCCCTTTCGCTTTCCCTTTCGCTTTCCCTTTCGCTTTCCCTTTCGCTTTCCCTTTCGCTTTCCCTTTCGCTTTCCCTTTCGCTTTCCCTTTCGCTTTCCCTTTCGCTTTCCCTTTCGCTTTCCCTTTCGCTTTCCCTTTCGCTTTCCCTTTCGCTTTCCCTTTCGCTTTCCCTTTCGCTTTCCCTTTCGCTTTCCCTTTCGCTTTCCCTTTCGCTTTCCCTTTCGCTTTCCCTTTCGCTTTCCCTTTCGCTTTCCCTTTCGCTTTCCCTTTCGCTTTCCCTTTCGCTTTCCCTTTCGCTTTCCCTTTCGCTTTCCCTTTCGCTTTCCCTTTCGCTTTCCCTTTCGCTTTCCCTTTCGCTTTCCCTTTCGCTTTCCCTTTCGCTTTCCCTTTCGCTTTCCCTTTCGCTTTCCCTTTCGCTTTCCCTTTCGCTTTCCCTTTCGCTTTCCCTTTCGCTTTCCCTTTCGCTTTCCCTTTCGCTTTCCCTTTCGCTTTCCCTTTCGCTTTCCCTTTCGCTTTCCCTTTCGCTTTCCCTTTCGCTTTCCCTTTCGCTTTCCCTTTCGCTTTCCCTTTCGCTTTCCCTTTTCCTCCACCTGAAATCAGGGTACTTTCAGAAAAGGGATTTAAAAACCAAACAATTATGTATACAGTACTTTCTGGGTATTGTAATATGGTATTTAGTCAAAACAAATAAATGAGTTTTATCCATGTCAGGAGCAGTCTGGCATACTTTAAAGCCTGGTGACTATTCTCTACCTTAGTGTATTTTTACCCTTTTTTTTTTAATATAGGTTTTATTTCTTTCCAACAAAGTTGAACTATTTTTTTTCCTTTCATGAGTCTGATAATTTTCCCGTACATTTCAATGGGTACAGAACCTCTCATTGTTTTTTACAGGGCAGCATTGATCTCCTCATGTGTTTTTGAGAGGGACATATAGGGATGGTATAGTTTTGTCTAACCAGAGCAGCCAAGCCTTTGTGCTTTGAGTTCATTCCAGGAGGTCTTTTGCAGCATTACTTATCCATAAATGCCAACCTGTTAGGGCCATAGAGGGGGGCGTTATATTCAGATGTTTTGGGGAAGGGAATGACACTGCTTTTTCTGAGGTTAGTAGCAGAACAACACATTTTGCTGTGTTGTTTTTATGAGAGAATGACCCAATTATTAATTTTTAGCCGTATATACAGGCACAATTCTGTTCATCTCCCAAAATGAAAACAAATGCCCTCAGGACTAACTGCAGATGTTTCTGTGTAAGCTAAAGCATAATTCTTTAGGATATCATGCCATCTTTAATACCTCCTCACCACCTAGGGACTAAGTTGATAGTTACCTCCAGCGTTTATCTATTTTCTCAAAACCTCCTCAATGGTAGTGCCTTAATACCTCAGATGTACAGGATACCATATACTCTCTCATGTAGGTTCAGAGTCCTGCACTGCCCGAGTACGTTGGTAGGTACCACAGTGTTTTCATTACCTTCCTGCAAGTTCTCCAGAAGCTAAGATGTCTTCTCCATAGGTTCACTGTATCCATGAAGTGGGTGAAACTGGAGGACAGAAGCTCCTGAGAGTTTATAATCCTGTAATCTTTCAATAATTCATGTATTTTTAGTGACTCGTAAAAGGATACAAGCACCAACTGTTTCTCTTTGACTTAGAGAATCAGATGGCGAAACCCAACAAATGAAGCCTGGAAAGGCTGAAGAACCCTTCTAGTTGCCTAGGAGGGAGGAAAGGGAGGGGGTCAATTGATTCACTTGGAAAGCAGTCACAGTTTGCTCTCTGTCCAGCTGACCTTAGTGTCTTCAAAACCACTTTTTCCTGATACGGAGCTTAAACTGATTTTTTTCAGCTTTAGCCCTTTATACTATTACAACTAATCTCAGTGGAAATATTTCTCTTCCTTTCATTATTTTTTTTCTGTGAATATTTATATAGTTATCTAGCTGTTTCCTTTAATTCTCTACCTTTAGGCCAAATAAATTTAGTTCTTGTCATCTTACTTTCAAAGTTGTATTTTTAAATAATAAAGCAGTGTTAAATATAGTTGAAGCAGACAACATAGTGCATCTGAGATTTCACAATAACTTAGGCTTTTGGAGACAATAGTGTCCATTTTACTAAGACAAGTAATCCAATATTATGAATTAGTCCCTTGTCAGAAGTTTTTGAACATTTGAAATAATAACTGTCTTTTAAAAATGATTTACAGTGTGTTACTGGCATGTAAAAAGCCTATTGTCAGACTTTATGAAAATTCTCCATCCTGTTTTAATACTAATTACAATGAGAACTTGAATGTTTGATTTTTAAACACCGAATTAATTTTTCCTTTTGCTTGTTAAAACACTGTGAAATAGCTTGGAAACTCTTGTGACATCTGACATGGGACTTTGTGGTGCCTGATGGAAAGTGTTGCATGTTTCCTCACATCCTGCTCTGGCAATATTAATGCTATTCATTCTTTAGCAAGCAGGAGTGGGAAGAAGTCCAGGTTTATCTGTCTTTTTCCTGGGGGGACTGGAAGATCCAGGAGATTACAGGATTTAGAGATTCTTGACTTCTAAAGCACTTGTTTGAATTGCTAGCAGCTGAAAAGTTTAATATGCTAACTACATTTGCAAAGCCTCTCACTTACAATTTGTGTACCAAATGGTATCCCGCAGCAAGCTTTTTAGTGGGCACTCTCTCCTGGAAAAGTCACGTGGAAGTTAACAAAGAGGTAATGTCTAGAATTTGACAGAAATTAGCTGTTAGCTTAATGATCCATCACTGCCTATTTGATTTGTTCACTGTAATTTTTACACACAGTATTGCCAAGTCATTGCCTGGTAGTATGTATAGATCTTCTGATTAGCTCAGATTCGTAGATACTCTGTTGAAATGAAAAGCGGAAATGATGAGGATTGAAGGTTTGTCACTGCTTCCTCTCTAAGATCTTGACTACCACTGGTTAAAACTTCTGAGTGCACTTCAAGGCAGTTACTGAGGTGACTGCAGCAAGACTAAAAAATACTCTGAAGATGGATCTTTTTAATGGCTTGACCAATAATTCAAGCTATGCAAACTCATGCCTTTGGCTCCAAGCACTGGATATTTCAAGTCAGGCTCACAATGAGTGATAGGAAGTTACCTTTTCCAGGTGACATCCTAGATGCATTGCCAATATAGCTGGTTTAAATTTAGTAAGCAAGTAAGCAATAAAATAAAGTCTACAGAGGTATATAAAACTAGGATTGCTTGGATTTACTGCCAATAGATACATGATGAGTATGATTAAGAGACACTTTATGCTGACTTTCTAATAACTCTCCGCTAAAATATGCATTTCAGGCAGTTCTGTCAGCTTTATTGTTACTTTCTAATTTTGGTCTTAAGATTTTTATCGGATGTGATTGTTCCCTTTGGGAACTACAGGATGAATAAATTCCTCAAGATCAGAGAGTTTTGGTGATTCATTTTTCTTGGGCTCTGTTGGTTGAGATGAAACCCCTTACCTGTCTGTAGTGCTTTTTACTCTGAATTCTTTTCTTAAATCTCAGTTTGATTTAATATTATTTATAGCATAGAAAAAAGTTTCCTTTCAGTACGACTGCAGGAGGTCAGTATACTGGCTTGAATAAAGTAAGCCTTATTCATTTCATTGTTGGAAAGAAATTGGGTTTGAATTGCCATAATTTTGTTTGTATTACAACTGAGTTCAGCCTGTGATCATGCTGAAAGAAGCTAGAAGCTGAAGCCCTCCGTTAAAAGCTACTGCCCTAAAACTAAAGGTATGTTGTTTTATCTTTCAAGATGAAGGCAATTTAAGCCTTCTGTCTTCAAAATAGGTATTAAAACTATGTGCATCTTGCCCATGAGGTAAATGTGGCTTGGTTGTCCTGTGTAGGCACCTGCTGCCCTAGGCCTGTCTGGCTTCTGGTCCAAAAGGGACCAAGTATCTCATGACTCCGGTGTGACACCAGCCAGCCCTGCATAGACATAACTACACTGAATGACTGCCTCTGACGTCTAGAAAGACTTTGTAGAAGAGAAAAATAGAAGACTAAATTTTGCCATTTCTTGGGAACAGGTGGATGAAAGCAGATAAAGGTTTTAGTTTAATTTCTTGTAAAACGCTTTGATTTTCCAGTAACAGCCCACAGAAGCAACAAAAATCTATGTGCTCAGTTCCGATCCCCAAGCACGGGTGTCCAGTTCTTTACTAGATATGCTGCCTGGCCTCCAGCAGCCGCTCCAAAAGTCTTTGAGTTTCTATTAAATCCTGTGTCCTACCTGCCAACCTTGTGTGGGTGTTCTGGCTGCGATAGTGTCTGTTGTGGGTCAAGCCGAATCAATCTCCAGGGTCTTCTGACAATGTCTGCCTTGGCTTACAGGTAGGTCACACATCCAGCTCTCAGGTAGGCAAGGTTAGGTGTCCACTGCTAACCAAGATGCTTCATGCTGGCCTCCTGGTTCCCAACTACTCCACCAAAAGGACACCGGTCTCACAAAAGTCTTGTGTCATATCTGCCAGCCCTGCCTGGGCATCTCAGGTACTCCAGTGTGTCTCAGTGGTATTAGACACCATTTTATCTAGACGTTGGTGTCAAAGCAGAAGGCCTTGCTCTATGTGTTACCAAACAGCAACTGCTGTCCTATTGTCCTGTTGAAAAAGAGATTCATAGGGACAAACTGGTAGCAGCCCATTCCACCTTCAGGAAACTGTATCTACTAAGGAACAGGATTAATTTCACCTATAATTTAGAGACCAAACTCTCAGCTAGTCTACAGAGGGAGTCTAGATAACTAGTTCAGTGATACAAACATCTTGAAAGGATTTTGTACTGAGGAGATGCCTGAGATGAGTGAGATTATAGTGCCTGCTTCCTTCTTGTGACTGAAGAGGAAACCTAGATGACTAATTTGAACTGTAGTCTCAGAGTGTATGTCTACATGGTACGCTAAAGAAACCACGATTGGACTGTAAGTGTGCTCTAAGGCATATCCAGGCATACTGTCCAGATAGCCCAGGAACTCAAGCGTCCGGAGTGCTTTCCTGGCATGTCAGACACTGTGCTGTGGCAAGAATCTTGGGACTGTCTGAGAGAGAGCAGCGTGGGAAGGAGGTGGAACGGGCCGTGTTCATGGCTGCTCCGCAGAGGACTCTTTCAGGGCAGCATAGGTGTATGACTTTAAAACATTGCTGTCGAAGACATGAAGGTAGCTATGCGGCATAGCCAGGTCCAAATCAGTGCCTGGCGTGGATGTGGCCAGGCTGTTGCTGATTGGGGGTGTGAAGGGCTTGGGAAACTGTGCAGTAGGTAAGCTCATCCTTACAACACCCACCACACAGGTAGGGCTGCAGCCCACTAAACTATCTCCACCCTGTTTCAAAAACACCAGTTAACAAGCTTGATGACTATGTGAAGCCATTTTATGTGAAATTCAGTGTGGATTAATCGCTTAAATATTTACCCAGTTTCTCAGGAGGGTTTATGGCACATGCCAAGTTCCACACTGCTGCTGCGCTGCAGTAGTACTTATGCTCATTAGCCTTAAGGTTAATTGGAGCTTTTCTAGAAGGGTTGCGCTAAGCCTGCAATATAGACATAGTTCCCTTGCAGGGGACTGCTTGTTCCGCTTGGGTAATCCTCAGGGGCAAACGAAGACACCATTTCCTCTTTGTGGCAGCAGAAGTTCCCTGGGGAAAGCCCCGTGGTGCTCACCGTGGGCTGTCTAACCAAGCCTACCAGACTGTTGCCTATGAACACGTGACAAACTTCGCAGTTGTATGATGGTCTAAAAGCTGACTGCTTTTTTTGTTCTCTTTATCATCCCCTTATCCTACTGTATATATATGTCTGCATATATACATATATACACACGGACATATATATACATACACACATAATGTAATGGGGGAACGTGGGTGTCTGTCCTCACAGTTGTGTTTTGGAAAGCTAAATCTAGCCTTTTGGTGTTAAAAATGGCGGACGGTGCCCAGAGCGGTGGTTCAGCTTTGTCTCCTCTCCCTGTTTGCTCAGTAACCATAGCGTCTGCACTTGCCTCAGCAGGAGCAGATTTCTCAGAGTTTCCTTCTTGTAGAATTACTGATGTAATTACTTTACAAATACAAGCAGAAAACTCTGCAATGGAAGTTCAGCCTGTTTCCTGGCCTAACTGCTCGACCCATGAACGAAACCTGCCCCTGGTTTGCTCCATGCTCAGCTCTCCCTTCGCACACCTGTCACCCCTTTATTGGTTTTGGTTGACATGAGCGCTTGACACCACCTGTTGCCAATGTAAGGAAAATAACTGGTGGTCATGGCTTCTGCTGGGTATGTTGATGCTCAGCAGTAAATCTTGAAAGACTGATTATCTTGAATTGTTTTCACCAGCTATTGGATGTGCAAGTGTTAAAAAAAGTACATGCCTCTTCATAGAATGCATGCAAGGATTTCAGGTCTCCTGCAGAAGAGGCAAGCTAGCAAGGGAGAATAAATCATCACAGGCACCGTGTTGCTGATGATTTGTATTCTTGTAGCACCTATTCCTTAGTCCTGAACAGCCACAAAATAGAAGGCATTCGCCTGCCCCAAATGATGGATAATCTTGGCTTAACAGAAGGAAAATAGCAGACTGATATAGATACATGGCGGAATACAGTCAGTCTGGGTCAGGATGATGCCAGTCTTAGCTTAGCAACTGTCTAACTTCAGTTGATTTTTTGAGGCTTTATGACTTTGGATCATTTCAATGGAGAGACATGACATAAACATGACTGTCATTGTGCTGTCATAAAAGAAAAGGAGGAACATTTTGTAACATTTCTAATAAGTAAGGAAAGGCTTTTTTTTTTTTTCTGGTGATACCTATTTGCAATGTGGTTCTTGTGTGAATAACTCACTGCTGTAGTTGCCACAACTCACCACGAAACCAATGCACTGCCATGAAAGCAAACACTAGGCATGATGCTTTTTGCTTTTTTTGTCTTATAGAACATAGTGGTCAAAAACGCTCTGGCTAGGTAAGAAGGATCCCACTCAAGACTGATGCCTTAGTGTGGATGTCTACAGTCTTGTTACTGCTGTATACTCCCATTTCAGTGAGAGTCCGAGGGCCGCAGCTAACTAGCCATCACATGTCTACTCTGCAATGAAGGAAATATAGTTTTTAGGCTGCCTGAACCGTGTTGGTTAGATTGTCAATGACTACAATAAACCTTGTTGGTTAGATTTCCCACTGACTGTTGTGGAGCTTGGAGACACAGCACAAAAGTAAACACTTAAACACTTATTGTCTAAACTTCCAACTAGAGTCCCACCCTGTGCTGTCTCTTAAACTGTCCCTGCAAAAGTGTCTGCCAGCCGAGATGTCCTCAGGTGTCCTGCTTGGCCAACAGATGCTGCTCGTAGGGTGTAAATCTACCAGAAGCCCTGTGTTATATCTTGCTGTGCTGGATGTCTCCAATTCCCCTGGACATTTCAGATGTTACCAGATACCCGAGCTTGGGCAACTGAATCACCTCCCCACCCCGCTGCTCTCAAACACTGAAGAAGTCTGCTCAGAGCCCATGAACATGGTGTACATCTTCATTTGGCTAACCTCAAGTGTTGATGTAAGAGCAGCAGCTGAAAGGATGGCTTCATAACTAGCTCTTGCCTAGTGCTGGAGGAATGCTTAGCCTAGATATATGTGGAGTTAATATCACACTAGGGACAAAGAATTCAGTATGGGAGTGGAAGAAAGCCAGTTTTCACTAGCTGGGCCAAGTAGGCAGAGATCCGACGCAGCATGTTCTCAGTTAAATTCTTTAGGTTACCATGGCACTACCACAATACCTCGTCAATGCTGTATTCTTGTTTTGAATGCCTTGTCATGCATGTCACACCAACTGAACACTGTCTTTGCACTTTGTACCCAGTGACTCAGCCTTCCAGGGAATAGGTACAGCAGGAGCTACCCATCAGGGGACAGTGGTATGGCCATTTCTGTAGCCTTTGCTGGTGTCAGCCTGGGTGCAAATCTTCTACCTTGGCAGCAAGCAAACCCACCTGCAGCTGGAGAAGCAGGGGTCCGCTCTGCTGCCAGACTCTGTGGTCTGTGCCCTCAGAGCAGGAGCTCTGGTGCTGATGTTGTAGGGGAATAGCATTGCACAGACCAGGTGATGGCATCTCACGGGCCTTTGCTGATGCCTGACAGGAACCTGAGGTAAACCCTGGGGACAAAAAAACCAAGTGAACCATGCCCGAGTCCCGCACGTTCTGCTTGCAGCTCACCAAAGTGAAGACACACCACTTTCTCAGTCTTACCCATCCCATCCAGCCTCTCGTGCTCTCCACGTTCAATTTTCACACCACTTGGTTGCATTTTGTCTTAATTTAGAGCTAGTTTTGCAGGTGAACAGTGCTGCTGTATTGCCGTAAGCTATATGACTTCCGCAGCAGTGCTTACATGAGCTGAGATCCCAAGTGATTTGCACAAGGTCAGGGAAATAGCTTGCTATGGCTTTGTACAGGGGCATGGCACAGTAAGTAAGTCCTTGACTGGGCCCAGTGGATGTTAGTTTGATACAAGCAATAAGAGGTTCATTTACAAGGAGAACAGGAGTGATGCTGCTGTTGTGAAAGGTAGGCATAAGGAAGGATGAAACTTTTTCCTCACAGCTGAAACTGTATGATTTTCTCTAAAATTGTTATATCGCTTAGCTTTGTTAGCCATCTCCATTCCTCGAGGAAGTAAATGCCTTCAATAGAAGAATTCTTGGTTATTTTAATGTACACTTCCTTTGCAAATGAATGGGAAGCATTCGAGAATGAAGAAGCAGCATTACATCAGTGTGTGAAACCGTGTTATACACAGAGACACCCACAGAGGACCAGAATTGTCTCTGTTGTTTTGTTGCCATGCAGAGAAGCTGCAGTTGTATTAATGTCTGATTTTATTTGAGTGAAAGTAGGAATACTTTTGAATAAAGATCACAAGGGCTGATTTTAACAGATTTTAAATTTCTGTTTTTAAAGAACATTAGCTATTAAGAGATGTATTGAATTGTGTCCCTTTAGTTTTGTATATAGTATGCAGAAATGAAAAAGATGTTGTTCCTTGTAGAACATTATATTTAGCCTTTCTGGTGTTTTTATGCTATCTCAGAAAATCAGTGCAGCAGAGTTTGAATTTTATAGGCATAAAGTTGTTCTACAGATATTTTTCCTTAATACACCTGTTTTACAGAGCAAAAAGCTGCTGAGATATCCTTGTTCCAATATACTTCAAAAAGGTTGTTTTGTTGTGGTTTTTTAAGTGAAAGTTGTTTTGATCCTTTGGTAGCAGCTTTGCTAAAATTTAACTCAGAGTAGCCTTCTCAGGAAAACTAAATTTTAACCACACACTCAGATCAAACTATGAAGAGTTGAAACAGTTTACTAGTCTTAAAAAAAAGTAACTATAGAAACATGCAAAATCTAGGTTTTTTACATCATCATTATTAAAGAACTAAGTATGCAAAGCATGTAACTTTTTCTTCCTGAGAATCAAAGCGTCCATTTGTTTACAGAAAGGGTTTTGTATCTTCCCTGAATGTATGCAAATACATTGCATGAGGAAGACCTTAAAGCTTCTGAAGCAACGAAGATGCTCTTAGATAATGTCACATGAGGCTATTGTAATGATCACTTGGAGCAGTTGCTCCAAGATGTGTTGATCTGACTGGGATGGAGTTAACTTAATTCATAGCAGCCAACATGGTGCTGTGGTTTGGATTTGTGGCTAAAGCAGTGTTGGTAACACGCCAGTGGGCCATTGATGAGCAGTGCTTGCACAGTGCCAAGGATTTGCCTTTTTCTCACTGTCCCCCAGCGAGTAGGCTGGGGTGCACAAGCAGTTGGGGGGGGACGCAGCCACGACATCTCACACAAATTGGCCAGAGATGTTCCACACCATATAGCAGCATGCTCAGGAATCAAAACTGAGGTAAAAGAAGAAGAAGGGACAGGAGGTGGCTTCCTAGGTGGCCAGTGTTCAGAGACTGGCTGGGCATTGGGCTGCCTATGGCAGGTGGTGAGAGGCTTCCTTTGGTCTGCTTGTTTTTTTGTTTTTCCTTTACCTATTAAACTGTCTTTATCTCAACCCACGAGTTGTCTCAGTTTTGTTCTTCCTATTTTCTCCCTCCGTCCCGCTGGAGTAGAGGAGCGAGCAAGCAGCTATGTGGATGCTTGGCTGCTGGCCAGGGTCAACCCACCACAGCCCTTTTTGGCACCCGATGTGGGGCTCAAGGGGTTCAACATAATGACAGATTTGATCGGAGTGTGGTAGACTGAGTTTCCAGCTGTTATAGCTATTTACTTGGCAGGCTGGTACTTGCTGCTGCTGGTCCTGATGATGGCATATTTGATCCCTTACCTCCCTTACCTGCTCCACTACTTGCTCCTTTTCTTGCTGTACATTGAATTCCAGGGCTTTTTAATGGCTCCTTTCAGCCTTTGATGTTTTCTCTGTTGTTTATCGCTCTGTTTTGCCTTGCTTGGGAAATCTGTGGTAAAAGCACTGGCCTTGAGCCCGGTCTGGTATTTGGCCCCTGCATCGCTACCCTCCCGATCTCTGGAGAGTCATGTCATGGAGACAGCAGCAGTTACACCTTCCTCCTCTCCTCTGAGAGCCACTTCGTGGGAAGAGTAAAGAACGGCACCTCCCCCTTCTCCTCCGGGGTAGATGTTTCCAGCCTTATTGCAATAACCGCTCAGTTGCTTGAACATCCTTACGCAATCAGAGCTCTCATACGGATGTGGGCTGTGAACCTGATTTTGTCTTCTCGTAAGGGTGGCCAGCTGGTAGGGGATGCAGCACGGGAGTCTGCCCTGAGGCAGCCGATTCCTTCGTGGCAAGATGTGTGGGAGAATTTGGGCAGTGTACTGGTCTGGCTATGATGGAGTTAACTTTCCTCATAGGGTGCTGTGTTTCTGATCTGTGGCTAAGACAGTGTGGCACCTCACGAAAACCCTACAGGACCAGGTGTTCCCAGGCAGTTTTCTATCCGAGTACCACTCCAGGACTGCCTTTTCCAAAGGGTTGGTCTGAAATAAATAGACATTCAGAACTGTCTTTAAGCTGACTTTAGTACGCTTCAGGCCATCTTGGTAGAGCCCTGGTTACTGGTGTTTCTCATCAGCTTCTTGTACCATCTTGTAATTAAAAGATTTAACCTAAGGTATTTTCTTTTCTATTGGGACTCTGGTAGAGATAATAGTCCTTTATTATCAAGTATGCATGCAGTATTACTTCTCACTGGAGTAACTGGTGCGCTCAGCTAGGTCAGTAGTGCTGGAAATGGTCTTTGTGCTTTGTTTTGCGGTTTGTAGTATTCTTTCGCAGCCATGTTAACCGGTAGGTGATAATGTCATGGTTAGTTTGCTACAATTTATGCTTGGATGAAGTCCTGAAGCTGTACTGCTATAAACAAAACCCCACAGGTAGTTGTATTTTGAATTTACTAGCTATCTTAGACATATATACTAACTCTGTAGGCGAAGAAGAGTAATCAGTAATCAGCAGATGTTTTGCATCCTCAGTTAATTCACTGCTTGCACAGGACTTGTCTCTGCCTATGTTTAATGGATGTTTCCTTTGTAGAAACAGTGGATTTTGCAAAACTAATGTAGAGTCTATTTGGTGGTTATTATTTCATTTATTTTTGTGCATGCTAACTTAGCTATCTCATCTTCCTAAGCTCCTCCAATGGTTAATGGAGCAAGGGGCTCTTCCAGGCCCCTATTCACTTTATGCTATAGTAGCGGGTAGTGAAAACTAATGGCAGATCTGAAGAGCAAAACAGTGCTGAGGCCCTGGCACCCACGCTGTAAACACATTAGGGATTTTTTTCTTCTTCAGAATAGTCCTAATCTGGGCCTATGGATTGATGTTCCTGGACCCCTGCGAAAAAGCTTTAAAAGCCCTCTTGTGATCCATACTAAACCAGTAATATAGATGCACCCTCAAAGCACCAAAGTCAGATTAGAGTTCTGAATCTTTGGCTGTGGCAGTCTCCCTCTTCCTTCATTCCCCACAGAGCAAGTCTGCGGAGACTCGCCAGCTATTTTATTGCAGCAAAGTTGGGTGCTGAGGGTAGCACTGTGACTGCTGTGCGACACTACTGAGTGCGGAGCTGCCCTCCTGGTGGGACCATGCTTTGCAACCGTTCTTTAAACCAGCTGGCTTTGTCAGTCATTCATCAGGTGGCCAAGCAGAACAAGCTCAGCTTGGTAAATTAAAATGTGTCTGGGTACTGAAGATGGATCTCTTCTTGGGTAGCTTTAGGTATCTTCAGTGTAGATGTCTACATGTAAGTCACTCTCCCTTTATAAAGAAGACAAAGGAAGAGGTAATTCATGAGGCCTAGCTTAAGTGTCTATGTTAGGATTAAATGAATCATGGCCTAAAAGTTCCGGTTTTTCTCCGCTGACTGTAAGGGGACTCTGAGCAACCAGAGGCACCTATGCTGTAGATGTCCAAAGCTGCACGAGAAGCCCACTTCTTCTTTCCGTACTTAAGCCAGACTTCAGAGGTGTACTTGAGGATTCCTCTTGGGGGTTGGGGTTTTTTTTTTGTCTAGATTGAATCCCTTCTCTCCTTTCCATACCCAGTGTGCTAATGAGGACTTCTTTCACAAGTTTTAATCAGCCCCTGGTGTTTCCTCCTTGACCCAAGATGTCTCACAAACATATCACCCATCACTAGTTTTCACCCCATGATCTGAGCTCCAATCCTATTAAATCTCAGGACTGCATGCAGAAATACTGATGCTGGAACAAGGCTCAATTTAAATCTTGGTGGACTGTGGACAGCATTGATAGCCTGCAGTGCATTAACATACTGAATTATCAAGCCCCTTAAAGGAATAATGAATACTGCTTACACCGACTTTCTGCCAAAAACATTCCTTTGTAATGTAAATGAAAGAACGCACCAAAGTGGTTAGATACACGTCCCACTGCTGTGTATGCTCAAACCTACGGTGCTGAAAAGGGCTGTTCCTATTCTATCTTTTTAGCCCTAACGTGACGCTTACACTACCATGGATGCTCTGTTTTTCACTCTGGTATGCCCTCAGACCTGTCAAGTATTTCCTTGCTTAAGGAAAGCTATGAGTGGTTTTAGAGGGTGACAAACTTCATAGAAATGTAATGCAAAAATTAATCATTATTTTCATCTGGAGCAGAACAGGGAGATGATTATTACATTCTAGAAACTGCAAACACCTGCATGAACGTGAACTGCTTGTGTCAGAGTTTCGGCCAGCTCTCATAAAAAACACCCAGAACACTCAAAATTGTTATTCATGCGTGGCCAGCAATCTTTATTTTGTTTTCATCCCAATTCCTTTGAAGAATTAATTCAATGAGGACAAACATGCATCACGGGTTTTTTCTCCTGTGTTCCTTGCAATGTTAACATTATCTCCTGATCTTGCCTTGTAACCTCCCACTACAAAGAAACACCACCACAAAGCAGCACAAGCCAGGAAATGCCATCGCTTTAATGTTCTTAAGAAAAAACAATTGAGTTTTGTCCTTTTTAACTTCGATTTCAAGAATAAAAATTGCCTCTGGTTTGTTGGCCATACATTTCTGTTGCAGGATGAGTATGGGGATTTTTTTAGGTTATGACAATGATGAAACGAGTATATTGTTTAGTTGCTCTTATCCTCTCAGTAAGGATCCTCCTGTCCTCTGAATAAGCCGCATTTACCCAGCAAGGAAGCTGCTCCTTGCTTCTGACCTGGATCAGCCCTTTTCTTTTCTGGCTGTCCTCCGCTCCGCCTGCTGAGTCTGGATTTGGCTGTGCTCTTTTGCCTGTGTCCTGGTTTGTGTTTTGCTTTGTAATGACCTTTGTTTGACAATGTGTTTTAGCAGCTTTATCCACTGTTAGTTCTCTGATTTTATCTGTAGTTATGGTGATACTGGGGGGGTGGGGTGGGTTGAGTTTTTCTTCTGGTGTTTTCTTGTAAGATAATGCCATTTATTAATGCATGTGTAATTTGCACTCCCTTGGTCATCCCCAAATCCTGGAATTTCCCATCTCACCTAATTTTATTTTATTTTAATTTTTTTAACAAATTGATATGATGTACTGGATATGACATACTGAATGAGGACAAAGCACTCATTTTTTAGCACATTCCCACCAATTTTTTGCTGGCCCACTTTGCCACATGCAAAAAGGCCAATGATGTGCTTATTCCCTCATCTCTCTATTCAAGACAAAAGTGAGCCCATTTACATGCCACTGGTTCATTCAGCCTGGTCAAACACCGATGCGAAAGAATAGCGATGTTTTTCCCCAGCACATCAAAGGCTGCCTGTACTCCAGTTGCCAGGTGGATTCACGCTGTAACATGGCATGTTACGAAAGGAAACGGGCTAATTCTGGAATACTGCACATGCTCACTGTGTTCAGATAATTTTGGTCACAGCATCAGATTCCTAAAGCGAACATTTGTTGCTATTATTTGTTAACACATAACTCGGCTTCTCCTTATCAGGAAAAGATCTTCCCTATATCTTGTTAGCTCTCCAATGTCACTAGAAGCAGAATTTTATTTCTTCATACTTACGTCTTGCATGCTCTATTGAGATGGCAAGTACACTTAATGTATTGGTGGCACTGAGGAGGTAAGGGGTGGAGGCTTTTACAGGCTCTACTAATATGTTTTCTTCAGAGAAGAACACAATAGCATTATGATAAGGCTGTCCTCTAGTGATCTAAGGAAGCCTGTGACAAGGAATATTATAGGGGCACCAAGTAAGATAAAAAATTCACGGCTCTCATTCCAGAATCTGTGTGCACCAACTGCTTACCGAGTTTTCTCTGCAGCCCACATTATGTGAAGTATAAGGTGCTTCAGTCCCATCTCAAATCAAGTTTGTGTCACAAACCGTGGGCCATTTCTTGCTTGTCATCGTTCCAAAGGAGCTGAATTCTTCAGCTGTGCAGTCTTCTCCCTCCAGCCTGCCCGCCTTGAAGTCATCCAGAATTTGGCAGGGATGGAGAAGGGACACTCTGGGGTGCTATCAAAGAGTAACAGGCAGGGCTGATGCAGAAGACAAAGCTGCCCCAGTGCAGCTGGGGATATGGACTTGTGTCTTAATGCTGTGGTGGACAGTTGAAAAAAGTAAACTAGCTCAAATGGTTGTAAAAATCACTAGGCCTGTGATAAGTAAATGAAAGCCAGTATTGGTGGTGGTTGCTGCTTCTGGTTGGTTTTGCTTGCTTTTTTTATATCTCAGTCTATGCATGTTTGCCTTAATCACAAGCTAAAAGCCCTGTGTAGCATCAGCAACCTAATTAAAAATGGCTTTCCTGATGAACTTCTTCCCTAGTTTATGTATTTACATAGGTTTTCTATAGATCACATACAAAGCATGATGTGGAAAAGAATGAAAAGCAGGTGGTGGCAGAGTCACCGTCTGCAGTTCTCACTTGTGTTATTTGGCCTTGTGCCAGCCTCAGGCTGCAACGAACTGCTGAGGAGTTTGTCGGAGATCAATGATTTTAGGCATTTGCAAATCATTCTTGATGAACTGTATGAAATCCACAATTGCCCACCCGAAAGCAAACTACAGAACCTCACAAACGCATATCATTTAACACGAACTTTTTTTACTTGTAGGGATCCTGTGAGCCCCGTGAGTCACATCAATCTCGACGCCAATTAGATCTTTGAAATAGCTATGCTGCACCAACCTGACTACATAAATTCACGCAGTCACATATAAAAACTCAGTTAAGAAAGAACAAGCAGAGTCTTTGGTCTTGAAATAGTGGTTTACTGGCAATATCTTTTACAGGGACAGCATGAGCTCTTAGTCTAGTCAAAGAATTACTGCTTGTGCACACTTCTGGCAGAGGTGGGCCAGATTTGCGATGGCTGTACGTTGGTACTGCTGGGCTGCACTGCCAGGGGATACCCTGGCTTTATGTCACCTTAAAGTCAGGCCCTTTAACCCAAGCAGAGCAGAACAGGATTCATTATTGCCTCGGCGTTATGGATGGGGAAAGGGTTCTGTACAACTTCTGCTGTGTTTAGGTGAGGAAATAAAGCACAGCATAATGATGCATCAGGGTTGTATGATGCTATGATCTCCTTATACTCTTTCATACCTCTCTGTTGGCCATAGAGCCAAAGACTGGGTATTCATTCAAAGACCAAGGAGGAGGCAATTTTCTTGTTAGTCTCCTTGTCTTTGTGACCTTATGCATAAAGAATTCAATAGGATGTGGCAGGAAAGTTAAAGCCCTGTCTCTTCATGAAGAGGTTTGAACTCTGACTTCTACATACCTGGCAACAGATACTCTGAAATGAGGGTCCTCTCAGTCCCTTACTGGAAGTGTGTTATGTAGTACGACCTGATTACAGATACTCCTTGTGCCAGGGACAGGGATGCTCACCACCAGTTCGTTGGGTTCCCTCTCCTGTTCCTGTGGGAAGTTGGGTATTCTATTCAAAATTCAATAGTTTCAGAAAAATCTCAAGAGCGTAGGACTGGGTCGTGTCATGTAACTTTTGCAATTTGAAAATCTGATATCTAAACCTGAGTTTGGCTAGACCTTGGCTTCCTTTATAATCAGTAGATACAAACAACTCTTCAGTGATTTAGCATTTATTTAGCATTTATTTAGCATTTTATTTAAAATGCTTGTCTTCAGATGATATGGATCATCCTCTGGAATTGCCTAGTTTTCTCCACTGACTACACAAGGAGTGTTGTGTGATGAGCTCAGGCCTAGGTGTCTACATGTTAGATGCCTCAGGGCACACAAACCCCCCAAATGAGAAGTCTGCTCAGGCTCAAGAAGGATGTCAGTCTGTGTCTCTGGTTAATGTCCCAGAGAAGACAATCACACAGTTTTCGGCAGAGTGGCCCTACTCCGAGTACACCAATAAGTCAGATTCTACATCCGGCACAGGTAGAAAGCGCCTGGTTTAGGAATTCTGGAAGTTCAAGACAGGAGATCCTGTGTGCTGTCAGATCAGAAAGATCCATTTACACATCCAATGGCAAAGACAGTCTGTAGTACACCTTCCCAACAGAAATATGGATGCTCAGAGAAATGAGGGGCAGAATTGAGTTTGTAATAAAACACCTATATTTAGTTGTTTACACATAGATGTATGCCTACAAGCTAACTAGAAGCGTAAGTGTCCATTAGATAAATGGAGCTCTGGTCAATACGGTCCATGCAGCTTTCAAAGTGATTCAGCCAACCAACCAGTCACATATAGGCATAGCATACACATAGTAGGTGTATCGTTCCCTTTGAGATATCCTAGAGTAGCCAAGACATCTGCACAGGGCTGGCAGCTACAGTTTGGGACCTACCAAGCCTGTGGAGCACCAGTGCCCACCTGCAGCAGAAGATGGATAGACTAAGGGATCTCCAAGGGTGCTTGGATGCCTACATTTGGGCTTCTGAATCACACTCTCGGTTTGTCTTTCAGGGAGAAGTATCTCATCCTAGGTTCCACTGCCAAAATTACTGGCTTGCCTGGGGCAGTGCAGGAGCCCTTCAGTAATACTTAATGGCATCGCCTAACCCTGTGTGAATTTCTGGTAAGTAAGTGTCATTTCTTATCAGTGGTGTCAGGCAGCTGACCTGCTGATGCATTGCAGTCAATCCCCACTGCAGGAAAGCTGAGCGTGCTAACCCAGGCAGCTGGTTTCAGTCCATCACAAGGGTGATGTAGGACCCTAGCTATAAATCAGGGGGTGCTGCGCAGCAGCTCATTTAGACCATGTTGCATCCTACAGCTGGGTTAATTTCCTCTCAAGAAACTGGCTGCAGTCTTGTGCCGTGTTTGAAAGGCCAGTCTGGGAAGAAACTGAGGAGGACCTTAGAGGCTTACGGACTAGACTGAGACTACTTCTCTGACTACCTAGACAGACCATCTTAAGGTATTACGCTCTTATTAATTTGTTCTGGGCTTACCTTGGCTGTGACCTTTTACAGAGCCCTAGTACAAGACACTGCAATAAGCAGGGCTCTAGTTAAGGTTTTTAGGGTTGCGATCATAACCCAACAAAAAAAGAAAGAACTTCTACTGGCTTTAGTGAGCTTCATACACCAATCTGTAATGTCTAGCATGATCTATGTGAAGTCTTTTCTTCTCTGCAAATTAATTTCAGATTTCAATGGAAACAAATTTACGGACATACACCACCTGACTTACAAGTTTCCAGTTAGTTAATAATTTCCAATGACATTCACTGGAGAAAAATTACGGAGAACTTCATAAATTAGATTCACCTTCTATAGATACTACATCAGGCTTGGCATTTAGCAATCTGGAGCATTACTGAACTAAGGAAGAGAATGAAAATTCACCATAGTCGGATATTCATTGAGAATGCCCAGTTTCTTTCAAAAGGAAAGCCAACAAGGTAGCAAACCCCATTAAAATACCAGTCAGCTACAGCCATTGCATACACACCGTTGTCGTACCTCTCTGACTTAGTACACTTGCCCAAATGTATGTTGGTGTCCAAATGTATTTCGACGCTTGTCCAAACGTATGTTAATAATACTGTAGCTCCCAGATATTTCTGTTTTATTGCTGCCTTTCTGTATTTCTAAAATCTACCTTTGTGTAAGTATCCACTATGAATCGTTTTACATTATCTCAGATAAATTTCATTTTACCAGTGTTATTTATTTTGCCCTCTTCTGCCATTTATCAAAGCAGTTTTGTAATCTACTCATATCCTCTAAGGATGCATAATTCCTCCCAGCTTTACATCACCTTAATATCAGGTTGGTAAGACTCTCGACTGTTGTTAATTGACCTCTCTGGTATCCTATTCAAAACATCGTCCCAAGATAATGATGAAGTATTACTATTACCTCATATTTAATTTTTAATAAAAGTTTACAGTTATCACACTGATATACGTGCGGCATTATCTTTCAGAAAGTCATGTTGTATCCATTTTGAAGTCCTTATAAAACTATGTCCTCATGTTATAAATGTTGTTTTTGCTAATCTGTACTGTTTAAAATGTATATAAAAGTATATAACTGGCAATCAAATGCTTATGTTTTTTCATCAGCTTTATGAAAGTCAGTATTTGATGTGATAGTGGTCTGCATTTCCCTAGGTCTTCTATCATTCTTCAGAAATGGGTAGAGCAAGAACTACTCTGGCCTGTGTAATGTGGAAGTCATACTATTTGATGGAAACAGATCCTCCTGGCTTTAGCACTTACTTATCTTCCGTTGTGCTGGAATACTTTGGTGAACTTCAGTGTCAATTAATTTTTTTTTTATTAAGGTATGTCATGTGGAGATCTGTTCAAGCTCTAAAATACCACTCTAAGAAGTTAAGTGTAGTAAGCTAAGTAAGGTGCTAGGGCCTCTTCATGAATCCCGACTGCCACCAGTTCACAACCAGAATCAGGAATAAGCTGGAACTGTGAAAGAAGACATTGTTCATGGAAAAAAGGCACACAACTGGCAAAGTGCAGATCTGCCCCACCACATCCAAAGCTTGGAGTATTCTTATCTCAAAAGAGTCCAACCTATGCCCTTCTGGGCAGCTGAGAGATGGTTGTGAGTAACTGATGACAAAAATAGCAAATGACTCCTTTTAGGGAAGGAAGCCTTTGTTCCTCATTCAGCGGCACAACAGTGCAGCCAGGCACAAACTGGATACCCCATCACTGTCTAACTAGCAATTCTTGATGTTGAACTACGTAACAGCTGTTTAATCTTCCTTTTACGAGCAAACTCACTTACAAACTAGCCACTGTCCGATGATAAGCTGAAGGATGAAAAACAGTTGCATGAGAGCTGAGTCCAGCTAAAACTGAAATTATTTTGATGGGTATTTGAAACAAGGCTTGCATCAGTGGCACCACTGCCTTTTTTTAAAGTGCCATACTGACAATCAGGCAATTCTTTTCTGATTTGAGAGTTCTTCTAGCCTACCTTCTGATAATAAGCTCCTTTATAGCAGTGCATAATGCTTACAACATTTCTGGTTGACTAGGAAAACCTGCAGCACCCTGGCGATCACCAGGTGACTAAGCTTCAGCCAGCCTCACTTCTGTCACTTCTTGCATAGATTGCAAGTAACGTGGTATACCTAGTTACCAACCCTTCAGAAAATCCAGAAATTCATCCCAGTACTTCAGGAAACTCCATCACATCATCTCAGCAGCATGCACTACTGTAAGCAAGTCAAAGCAGCCTTCTGCTCCTGGCACTGGCTGCCCATAGCAGTACCAAGTCAATTAATTTGACTCCCAGTTCTTCTCAGTGGTCTGAGATCCAGATCCTTTAAAAATCCTCCTAAAGCTCTGTGATGAGATTTGGCTCATAGCTTTGCTCTTCGGGTAGAACTGAGTTTTCTGTAATAAGGTGCAGTTATTTGCACAAGGGACGGAGCTTTCTTGCAGGAAGATCTTTAGTTTGTGGGATTAATTGCCACACAAACTCAGTATCATCAAAACCTTCACCTGGTTTTTGATACACGCACAAGGCATGCTTTTGTGGCTCAAGTGTCCCTAGTGTAAACACAGTCAATGTGAGGGACTATTGACAAAAGCTGTAGCAGGGGAGGGGAAGCAGAGCTGGTCTATACTAGGACCAGTTGATGCTGCTTAATGGAAGTAGCTAGTCAGCAGGCAGTCAGGACAAACGAATTCCAGACATCAGAATTTCTTAAGTCAGTTCCTTCAAACTATGCCAACAACATGGGAAGAGATACTGTGGAAGCAGGAAACAAACCTGCCTTTCCTCCAAATAAGGCCAAAGAAGAGGGAACTCTCCAAAAGTGTGAGACATAAGCATGAGTCTTATAAAAGACCATGCTCCTCCAACTGCACCTCTACTATCCAGCCTTACTCCTTGGCCTCTTACAACCGTTCTTCTTGCTTCTTGATGGGCATTTTTTATTCCATATTAAAACACCATCCACAGGCAAGAATGAGGCTGAACCTTCCTGGGTATTACATGCGTTCCTGGATATCTCATTTCAAAAAAGTTCCAGTAGAGCTCGAAAACCTGCAAGAAATGTTGACAAGGATGATGAGAGGAATGCAATGGCTTTCATGCTAGCCAAGACTGACTAGGGTAGGACCTTGCATCTCGGAAGAAAAACAATAGGTATTGAAGTGACAGAGGTCTATAAAATTGTGAATAGCATGGAGGCAAACAGGGAACAATCATACTCTGTTTCTTATTAAAAACCCCCCTAATCAGCATCAAATGAAATTATAATGCTTTCTATTGTAAAATACATGCTAGATGACGTATTTAAACTGTGTAACATTGTTTCACTATTCACATTGTTTCACAGAGGTCAAAAGTACACGTAAATGAGATAGAAACAGGTCCATTGATGGCTATTAGAATGAAGACTCAGGCGCANTCTGTTGTAAAATACATGCTAGATAACGTATTTAAACTGTGTAACATTGTTTCACTATTCACATTGTTTCACAGAGGTCAAAAGTACACGTAAATGAGATAGAAACAGGTCCATTGATGGCTATTAGAATGAAGACTCAGGCGCATCCTTTTGCACTGGAGGTTTCTAAAGCTTTGATTTTTCGTAAGCTGGGAAGGTATGTCAGGGTAAAGACTGTTAAGTAAAGGTCCCATTTCTTATATCCTTCTGTAAGTATCCCTAAATGACCATTTCCAACATTGGAAGAGTGGGCAAGATTGCCAACTTTGTGTAAGATCGTTGTGTTTTCCCAACCGTTACTGTGGAATGGGGACCACCTCCAGTACCGGGGCTAAAACAGAGGCAGGGGGGTTGGGCTGAACGTTGGGGTGGGGGGTTTGTCTGGGACCAGCAGGTTTAATCTTGGGCTGAGCAGAAGTAGCTGGCTCCTGAGGGCAGCAGCTGGCGTGATGGTGACTAAGGGGTGTTGGAAAGGCTGAACGGGCTTTGTTAATCTCCATGAAGGGCAGAGGAGGACAGCTGTCTTGGCTAAGGCAGGTGATGGCAGGGGCAGGCGGAGGCATGGGTACCCAAGGCAGGCTGAGCCGTAGGACAGGCTCGTGGCTCAGCCATGCAGCTGTGGCTGCATCTGGGTGAGCTGCAACCACAAATAAGCTTGTCTGAAACAAGGCCTAGCAGCCAGGGTGTTCCCAGTAATTTCCTGTCCTTGGTGTCCGTGTGTACAGCTCATACCCTTCAAATGTACCTGAAGGAGGGTGATGTGTGAGAGTGATATGAATGCACCTAGGCGTGACGCTGTGGCAACTTGAGTTAAAATGATTTTTCAGTTTATAGAGAGTGGATGGGGAAACACGGATATATAGACGATACCATCTCTACACTGATGATCCTGACATCTGGTTAAAGTGTTGGTACCCGCACTTGAAAAGGATGCTAAAACATGGAAGCAGCGGCAGAACAAAAGGCACAAAAAAGAGTGAGGGAATCGGGAAGGTAATTTATGGCAAGAGGCTGAAGAAGCTTGACCTGTTTGGTTTACTAAGAAGAGGGCTGAGATGACTTGATGATAGTGCATATCTTTAGGAGCAGTCCATATACTGGACACCATAGAACTGTCTTTGAGCAAAAAGGCAGAAATCCATGAGTGTGAACTGAAGCCTGACAATTCTGGTTTGAAATGAAGAACATCTTTTTAATCGTGAGGGTGAGAGCAGCCACTGGAACAACATGCTAAGCCTTCAGCTCACCAGGTCTTCACTCCAGGCAGTGTTTCTATCCAAAAGGCATGCTCTCTCCAAACAGAAAATACACTGCCACTGCCCCTGCCAAAATCATCCTTGGATGTCATGTCGGTGTTATCCCCAAACTCTCAGGGGTTTTAGGAGCAGCTGAAACTGGCTGGGTACCACACTACTGCCGCCCCCGTTCCTGTCTCCTCTGCCACCTGTATATTCCTCGAGCTCCACCTCACCACAACCCTTCCCATGTTTAGTGGACAACCGTGTTTGCACACTGCTGGTAACCCAGTCGCTTCTTTCACCACATAAGCATGTCCTTCACAGACCCACTGCTCCGTGGCAGCTGCCACCCCCACGCCTCTCGATAAACATCTGCACCCATCTGCTTCTCTCGCAACCTTTTAGGGGACACCAAGGTCTCCTCTAAGAGAAGAAACCCCCTCGAGATGCGCCGAGGAGGAGGAGGAGGAGGAGGAGGAGGAGGAGGNCTTTCACCACATAAGCATGTCCTTCACAGACCCACTGCTCCGTGGCAGCTGCCACCCCCACGCCTCTCGATAAACATCTGCACCCATCTGCTTCTCTCGCAACCTTTTAGGGGACACCAAGGTCTCCTCTAAGAGAAGAAACCCCCTCGAGATGCGCCTCCGAGGAGGAGGAGGAGGAGGGGAGATTTCCGCCACCTCCCCGCGGAGCACAGGTTTCCCCAGGGCCGCCCCAGCCCCGCGGCCCC
>VZSC01007549.1:210193-225184 GCA_013398225.1 Steatornis caripensis
AGGGGCCCGGCTCGGCCCGGGCGGCAGCCAGCGGCTGAGGCACCGCGGCGCGGGGACCTTCCCATCGCACGAAGAGTGGCGGCGGCTTGTGATAAACTAGCTCTGCGTCTGAAGTGGAAGTGAGCTGATCATCCTCCCCAATCCACCCCCGTCATTCTGGTAACCCACTCTTGGGAGAAAGCTGAGGCCTTGGAGCCGTTCTTGTCAGTGCCGCGGCTGCTGCTGTTTCTAGAGAAGGTTCCGCTTTAAATTTAGTCTTGAACTTGGCCTCTTAATTAAATGGGTTAGATATTGCATTGTACGTGGCAATGGATTTGTGACTCTGAGGTTTGGAGTTTTCAGAGCAAGTTTCTTTTAGGAGCCTTTAAAAATGTTGACCCTAAGGAAATGAAGGGTTGCTTTGCCAGTAGTTTTATTGGAGTTAGAATTGAATGCAGGGTGGACCAGCAGGGTCTTTTTTAGCCTATTAGATATATAAAATTTATATTTGGTTGAGAAACTGCAAAATTAAATAAGCACAAGCATTTTTCCCTTTTCTGCTGGATACGTGGTGGTACTAATGCCTAATAACTGAGTGCTGCGGGGTGTTGCTCGTTCAAGTAAGTGTGTTTTGCCTGTAGGTTTGGTCAAAGCTGCTCTTGCACAAGGAAGAATGAAAACAGATGCTTGTTTGTTTTTAATGCGCTATTCACAAGCAATGAGATGGACAATAATAAAGGCAAATGTCCAGTGCAGTCACAGGGAACTTCCCTTTTTAGGTTTGTCTTTAACCTATTACATGTGTATAGCAAGGAGTGGAATTTCTTTTTTTTTTTTTGCTTTTGGCCTTTGGATTTAGTGTAGAGACTTATTTTGTGAGATTGAAGAATACAAAACTCTTTGCTGCAGTAAGGTTATAAAGAAATTACAAAGAAAGTTGCTGGTAGCAAGTTGAAATTTCTGTACACTGATGCTTCATTTTCTGCTTTTCTTCAATGCACGCAGCATTTTCAAGCATCCTCTGAAGTCAGTGGGATTATTTCTGTTGACCTTGATGGGTTCTGGTTGTGTCAGGTCACAGCTTCTGAACGGCTGGGGGCCGGTACAACTTCTTGTACGTGTGTATTTTCTCTAGGCAGGATTTTGTTTTGGGGTTTAGTGGTTCATCTTACTAGGCTTTAAATTTAAGTTCTGAGAAACAAATAATAGAAGATGGTTCAAGAAGGTGTTAGAACTGCAGTTTGGCCTGTCCTTGCCCGTTCATTTTCTTCCACAGGATGCAATGATAGCAATTAAGTCGATGTACACATGACAAATAGTCTTTGCAAATAGTATAATTTACTGTTCCTGTTTTACTGTCTCTGCATTTTCATGTTCAGTTACTTATTTCATCTTGTGCTAGCACTTTCTAGGTTAATTGGAAGTCTTGGATTTGGAAGTGACTATCAACCTGTTGATTTAAGTCAAATTCAGTCTCATTCGGAAGGACATTTCAGTCTTGCTTTTGTATTTTGTTTTATTTTTAAATTCAGATTTAAAGTGTGTGGTGTTAAGTATTATGCAGAGATTTGCAGTGGTTGACCAAACAGGAGGCAAATACCTGCACTTGTGTTTGTTTACATTGCTGAAATTCATCATGAGAAATAATTATTTTAATGTCACACAAATTCAGTATTTACTGTGTTTGTATATGGTTATTCTCTACTTTCTAACTGTTTCAGAGTGGTGATGGAACCGAGCTGACAGCCAAGCCAAAGAGAAGCTTCTACGCAGCAAGAGATTTGTACAAGTACCGGCACCAGTATCCAGTAAGAATATTTTATGGTTTAACATTGCCTTTTTAGTAGAAGACAGCACACAACACGAACATTCTTAAACTTTTGTGATGCCTAATAAATATAAGAAATGAGAAGAATCAAAAAGCTGATGCAGAGACCCAACATATGCCAGTGGGAGAGGAGTGAAACTAGTGGAACATCTTTTCGTCCCAGGCACGTGTGCAAGCACGTGAGATGTGTAAGCCTCATAGGAGCAGCGGTGGGAGCCCAGAAAAAGGCTTGTGCCTTGAACATCAAAGAGGGTAGATGATAGAGTTTGGACTCCTCATTATTTGTGTGTTGGAAGTTCCTTGAGACCAAAGTCAAGGGGCTGCCGTGTTTGCTGCTCTAACCTCTGCCTCGGCAGGAGAAGGTACCAGACAGAAGGAAGTTGCAGATCCTTAAACTGAATCTTTAAATGCATGAGTAATTCTAAATGATTTCCAGTTTTCGTAAAACTCTGATTTTTTTTTTGTCCTCAAATTATTCAAAGAGCACAGTATCACTTTCTGGATACTCTTGATAGGGTTTTGTAGGCTGATAATGTCCTAATTCCCTTCTTTCAGCAGAACTTTAAAGATCTTCGGTATCAAAATGACTTGTGCAATCTCCGCTTTTACAAAAATAAAATCCCGTTTAAACCTGATGGTGAGTAATCTGTGGCTATAATAGTGATAACAAAAGAATGTTGACTAATGATAGTAGCAAAGTGAAACTGTAGTGATAATTACAGTGCTGACAATTTAAAGGTATATAGTTTATATTCTATGACTTGAACCTCTCATATTGGAGTAGCATGTTGATAACATGGCAGCACGTTATCATTAAGAAGGAGTAAGCCTTCGCTCTAGGGAGGTGGTGCTTTTCTCATGCGTTTTCAGCATGATGTAGTACGTGGCATTGTTTGTACCACTACTTCACAGTAGTGGCACCACCTTTTATTAAACAAGGATAAAGTTGCTCCACTACGCTGTACAAACTCTTGCTGCCCGAATAGGAGTGGCAGGGATACGGGTGTTATCCCCAGTGCTGTGTAAGGGAAAAAGAATGTGTTGTAACTACCTCGTGTGTGATTGTTATAATAACAATAACATCAGTTCTCAATGTCCCTAGTTGTTCTGGTAGCAGAGCAGGAACCTCACATGCAAGGTTCTGCACAAACACAGAACGAGCTGGAAGATGACAAGCTCTGCTCTAGAAGTTTGCAAGCAAAGTATGAGAGGCAAGAGGGTAGCAGAAAGAGGCAATAGAACAGTCTTGATTAGAATGGTAGACAGGAGACTTAGCATGCGAGAGCTTAGCCATTGGCAAAAAAATTTTTGCAGGCCGAAAAATAAGCTTTTGAGAGTTTTTAAAGTATGATGCGGAGGTTACTTTGAAGATACTTGCAGAAAGATACTCTCAGCATGAGAGCAGCTTGGGAGAAAATACCGAAGTGCACACTGGAGTACAGAAGTGAGACGTGGAGGCTGCCTTTGAGGCAGGATCCTGTCGGAGGCAGGATCAGTCTCATAGCAACAAATGGATTCTGATAAGGTAGGAAGGGACAGGTCACAAAAGGCTTTGGAAGTGAAGGCATATAGTTTTTGTCTGATGTTACAGAAAAGGGCTTCACAATGGAAGAATGCAAGGCAAAAAAAAAGTGATATATAAAAGCCGCAGTCTAGAAACATGATCTTACGAGAAGTACTCAGGGTAGATGTAAGCGTGACAAGAAGGCACTTTTCAGGGTCAGGAAAGAGGACGTTGAGATGTAAAAAGTCGAGGTTCTCATGGGGAGAAATGTTATATAGAAGGATGTAAAGATGTACGTATAGGAGGGTTGAAGATGAAAGATGTTTATAGGCAAGATAGTGGTAACATCCTCTGCAAGTGAGAAAACCAGGTTATGTGAAAGAAACGTAAGGCTTTTGTTTTAATCATCTTGAGCTTTATCTAGATATCCACAGGCAGATGCTGAAGACTGTGTTCTTAGCTTGACTGGAAGAAGAGTTAGATCTGTGAATTGCCGGCACAGAGATAGCAAATTCATGAGACATTACACAGAGAACAGATACAGAGAGAAAGAAGGGCACTGAGAGCCATGTGAACCTGACGTCCATGTGAAACTGAAAGCCAGAAAAGGTTGGGGGAGGAATCCTTTAAAAGTCAAAGTGAAGGAGTAATTCAAGAGCATTAGCCAGGAGGAAAGAAGCAGCTAGAGGAGGGCTTCACTCCTAAAATTTGTAGAGAAAAAAATTTCTCTTAAAATTTTAGGAGAAAACTACAGTTGATGGGGTCGAAAGTAGTCAATAGGCCGTGGAGGCTGAAGTGTTGATGGCTGTGAGCTCCCATTACGCTAAAGTTTTTATTGAGAGTGGGAAAGAGTATCTACCATCCTGACCTAAGTCTGTGAATCTGTGAGCGTGTTCAGAGGGAGCCTAAACTACTGTGTTAGGGACTGAGGTACTGGGGAATGTTATTAAAAGAAGACACTTCTAGTGCAATACTAGATCTGAAGTTTAATTCCGTCACTTACAGATTTAACTTCTGGTTCTGACTCAGAGCTGGCTTGTCGCTCTGCCCTGGAATTGAGCAGCAGGGGTTCCAGTACTTGAAATGCAGTTATTTTGAAAGCTGGATACAGGTTGGCGATGGCAGGAGGTTGTCTTAGTGAGGTACTTTTCCTGCCTTGCCTGCACTGGAAACTCCATCTTCTTAGCAGCCCATTTCACTGGCTGCTTTCTCCATTTCTTGAAGAAAAGCACCAAATAAGTTCTCCCTTGTAATTGGGACCTAAGTGGAAATTTTCACTGGGGAGGGAGAGAGATCTCATATGTATAGTAGGAGTCTATCTACATGGAGCCTTGGGCCTTTTAGGCCACTCGTGTTCTGTTTGACTTTGGGAGAGGCCATGTTGCAGTGGTAAAACTGTTGTTGGTTTCAGAGTAGAAATAGGCTAACACTGAGTGTTCATTCATGGAAAGAGACTGTACAGGTTTTGAAACAAGGAATGTCCTTTCATGTACTCGGTGTATTTGTGCGGTGCCTTGGCCCATGACTGAACTTCATGGGCATGGTGTCTTTCCAAGAGAAACTGACTGAGCTACACAACTGTTTTGAGACAGCACTAACAGCTGAAATTCTCCTTTGTTGAGTGTGACCTGAGGCCCCAAGGTCAAACTCATGGCAATGGCATCAAGACTCTTGGCCACAGCTAACTGAGATGTGTCTAACTTAATTAAGCTAACTTAATGTCGTTTGCAGCTGGAGAGATTCCTGGAATGGGAGATTTCTTACAGAATTGAGGCTTTGTTCTACTAAGATTTGAGAGAGAGAGATGCAGAGTTTTGTCATGTTGCAGCAATGGCAGGTGATTCACAATGCAATATTATACGCAAGTGGTTTGTTAATTGCCAGTCAGTGTGATGGAGGGATCTAGGACATGAGAACTTTTTGGGAAGTATATTTTACAAAAGTTATTGTCGCATACCCTCTGCTGGTAAGTAACTCAGTATTAAGTCACTTGGTTTTGTTTATATTAAAATTTGATAAATCTCTTACTTTTAGTTAAGTTTTAGTAACTGAATTAATTTTAAATTAAAAATTATTTATTTATGGCTGTAATAGACCTAATTTCATGTAGTACGTGAAAGATAATTAAGTATGTATTCTATCATTACATTAACATGCCATGTACTTTATGTAGCTGAATGCTGTTTTTGATGGCTACCTAACAGTTTTCAAATTATTTTTATGCAGGGGTTTATATTGAAGAAGTCCTAAATAAATGGAAAGGAGACTATGAAAAACTGGAACATAACCACACTTACATACAGTGGTTGGTCACTTATTACCTATTCATGTTTCAAAGCATTAATTTGATTAAGTGTCCATATGCTGAGAGCCGTAATGTGCTTTTTCTTTTAACAGGCTTTTCCCACTGAGAGAACAAGGTCTGAACTTCTATGCTAAAGAATTAACTACATATGAAATTGAGGTAACACAAATTGAGCTCAATACAAACCATCACATTAATTTTGATACATAACTGCTTTTTGTTACATGGAGTTGTTTTATACAATGCAGAAGTCCTTGCTTTAGTGCCACTTAGAATTTTGGCTGTATTCTTTGTTTATTAGGAATTCAAGAAAACCAAAGAAGCAATTAGAAGATTCCTTTTGGCTTACAAAATGATGTTGGAGTTTTTTGGAATAAAACTAATTGATAAAACTGGAAACGTAGCACGAGCTGCTAACTGGCAAGAAAGATTTCAACATTTGAATGAGTAAGTAATGACATGCACTCCACTCTCCAGAATTGCTATAGAATCTCTTTAGCCTTTTGTTTTCTAGAGAAAGGGATGATATATTTTCTGAAGATTGCCAAGAAAAAGAAACAGTCAATGACTGGTTTGTGTCTGTATGTATACGTTTCTCCTTCCTCTTTTTTTTTGATTGTGCTTCTCACCTGTTACCAGTCTAACCAACATCAGTGAATTCCCTGAAAATACGATGTCAGATGACACTGAGGAAGATCACAGTTCCAAATTAGTTTGTCATGCTACTGAATGCATTTCCACCTGATCCCAAAGCATTGCTTCTCAGTTGGAAAGAAAGAGTGTCTTATCTTTGTATTCACATTTCTTTTTGAGAAAAATCGAATGCATGGAAGCTAAATAACAAGATTTCCCTCCCTCCTCAAAACATAAAATATTTTGTATTTAATACTTTTTAAGTGCAGTGCTTAACTAGAGAGGTTTAGACATGCATTAAGTCAGACTTTAGCCCAACTTTCAGCAAGTGGCATCTGTCACCTCTCATCAACATTGAGTGGAGCATAAGTTTGCATAATTTGCTCCCATGCAGATTAATTGTATCAAAATCTCTTCAAATCATTTGGTCACTTTGGAGTACCTCTGACCTTAGAGCTGAAGGTTGTTGTCTTGCAGTATTTTGTACTCTCGTCCAAATGAAAACTTGTAGGTAGGATTGCTGGTGGATAACTTTGATTGAATAATGGAAATAATTTGTTATTAATTTTACTCAAATACTGTACGAGCCAACTAATGGATGTGGGCTTGGACTCAGGCCACAGATAAAACAAGGTTTCAGGAAGCACAAATACTACTCACTGCGTATTTTTACATTGTAATTCCTATACTCTCACCAGTAAGTAGCTACACAGTTTTAAATAAGGAGTTGGGACTCTCTTTACCTAACTTTAGCCATCTAAAATTTAGGCCTTTATGTTTTGCTGCTCACTTAAATGTACTTCATGAGGGAAAGAGCTCTTCAGAAGCACTTCCAGAAGACAGTTTGTTCCATTTATCTTAGACACTTCTTATGACAGTGGGACTTGCTCTCCAGCGGTGCCCCTTTTTCTCATAGCACTGGCTGTATCAGAAGTGTAGGTAGCTAGTCCAGACTGGAGACCCAGCTTTTAAATAGCTTACACGAAGTGCAATGAATCCTGTTCTGTAGCTGTATTACTGCAATATACTACTAAACCCACATGTAGAAATACGTACAGCAGAAGGAATCAAAACCGGTACACACTTTGATATTTTCGCACCTGTTGCCACAGTGTGTTTTACAGACACTGATTTTCACTCTCAACATCCTAGCAAAGTTGGTGCTAGCAAGCTTCAGCAGCTGTGAGAAATTAGAGTACGGGAAGCCTGAAGTACACACCTGAAGTGACAAAAATGAATGAGGAATTGCAGTTCCAGTTCTGTATCTGTAAGGTGGTTTTTTTCTCATTCAATGGATTTTTTTTCACCCTTTTCTTCCAAAGGTCTCAACACAACTACTTGAGAATCACTCGAATTCTGAAAAGTCTTGGTGAGCTTGGATATGAGAGTTTCAAATCTCCCCTGGTAAAATTCATTCTCCATGAAGCTCTTGTGGAAGATACCATTCCCAACATTAAGCAAAGTGCTCTAGAATATTTTGTTTATACTATTAGAGACCGAAGAGAAAGGAGGAAACTACTGAGATTTGCCCAGCAACATTATATGCCCTCAGAGCATTTTATCTGGGGACCCCCAAGAAAACAGAAGTCAGAGGGAAGCAAGACAAATAAAAAGCCAGCATCTCCAATTTCTATTCACAATAATTATATTTCTAAGCATAAGAAACCAAAAGAGCCTAAGAATACATCGGCAAGTGGAATCTCAGCTGGTAAAACCACTGAAGAAAGGAAGGTAGAACTCTCAAAAAACGAGGAAGAAAATGACCAGGATGTGCAAGAAATGAACTGTGATGCTGTTAGGCAGAACAACGGTGAAAAGAACAGTGATACTGATACTGGTCAGCTTGCAAAATCAGAAGAAATTAATGATGCTTCAGACAGAAAGGAGGACGCTTTGCATTCCGAAAAAGATGATGAAAATCTGAACAGTGACTGTGGAAATCACTCAGGCACTATAGAGAAAGATTTATGTGATACTGAGAATTCTTCAAATAACACGTCAGTAGATACACAAGATAACCTTGATAAGGATATGCTTTCAGGGGGGACCACCACAAAAAACAAGGATGAGCTCAAATCATGATTCTGAGATTAAAAATCATTATGTTTCATATTGAATGAAGCAACTTATTCATTGCTCCTTCATTTTGGGTAAAATTGCCATCTAGTGTAGTATAAAATGTTCATGAGACTATGCTTGTTGTGAATGCATCAGATTAGGGTTCTGTTAGGTTAATGAATTCTATTTTTTCAACCTCAGTTTATCAGTAGTCAACCAGGTGTGGCTCTTTGAAACAATTGTGTATATGCAAAGCTAAGAAATTCACTATCTTTTCCAGACAGATTGCATAGAAGAGCTTATCTATTTTTTTGCTGTTTAATTCATCCAGTATTTAAAAAACAACAACAAAAAAAGCCTAACTTACTAGAAAACCTTGGAACATCAGAATTTTTAAGTTCCTTTTAATATGCTTTAGGTGTCGATTTCCTTTTATGAAATGACTAGAAATTATTTTGAGAGCACAGTTTTTTCCCTAGTGGATTTTTTTGTTGGGGGGGGGGAACTGTGTTTGTGTTTAACAACAGTATTTGCACAGCATCTTTTACCTTAGATTAGCATCCTTGTCGGAGACACTTAGTGATGGGTATCAAAATGTCCTATGCAGCTCGGTATCATTGTACATTGAATAAAAGTTTAGCTTACCATGAAACTGTATCCACAGCTTTTGGATACAAGGGAAGTTGCACTTTAGACTTGTTTTAGTCCCTGTTAAGTTCTCTCTTTTCTTGACTCATTTGTTACTACTGCTGATTTGGGGGGAGGGATCTCTTTGTTCATTCAGGTTTGGTCTCACTGCGAAAGCTCTCTGTTGATCAGCTGTAATAAAACAACTCTTCCAGCTGGGTTCAACACCTGGAAAGCCTCTGGACAGCTGAAAAGCAGCATCTTCACCACAAAGCACTGCTTAATCATCAAAGCTATCAGAGAAAAACATCACCAGGCCTGCTGGATCAGCTGGGTCTTACCTGAACTTGGATGTTTCTTGGCCACTTTTGGGTAAGGTCTGCATAATGCTGAATCCCGTGTTGCTGGTCTAGGAGAGGAAGGCAGTCCGGAGGCTTCCTTCAAGCTGTTTCCTCTCTTTGCTCTCAATCAGAGGTCTTTCACAATTTAATGTTACTTTGATCATAGGCTGAAACCTGAGGCAGGCTAGTCTGCTGGCCCAGCTGGTGCCCAGCAGGTGGGAATTTCCCAATTAAGATTTTTCCCAGCTTTCTTTACTGAAGGACTGTCTGCTTTCCCTGAGTAGCCTCTTCTGTCTTCATGCCATTCAGACAAACAAAATAGTACCCAGCAAGTTAATTGAGTAGAGTATGAATTTAAAAATAATGCAGGTAGAACTCACACTTTCTACAGACCTAAAATAGTCTAAAACTTCTGTGTTTTCTGTTTAAAGCTGTGTATATTATCCACTGCCTTTAATGTATTTTTGATGAAATGCTATGAGGCAAGTAGCTGACTACAGTTTGAGGGTCAGAGTGCTATGGGACTTTATTCAAGTCTTATAACTCAAAATGACAAAGTCTTCAGGGGTTTCAGAGCATAGACAAAAATTCTTGTATTTTTCTGTTCCACTAATTCCCTTCATGGCCGTGCATTATCCACTGCTTTCCCCAGGTAGCAGTGTTTCTTGGGATCAAATAGAGTGGCAGTTAGAGATCTTGGTACCCATGGAGAAAGATTAGGCTCATTCCACCCTATAGAGGCAGGGGAGAAGGAAGACACATCCCTCCTCCTGTGCTGACTTGCCTGTATGTGGATTTTTTTTTTAAGGGTAAGCCAGGTTGCTTAAGGAGGTATTAAGTCTGTCTGAGAAAAAATGCTCCAGAGAATTCCTCCTGCCACCGCCACCACCTCTTTAAAGCTGGAAAGGTGCTTAGAAGCCTTTCACAATACTCTGGTCTTGAACTAGGATCCTCTTGTTCGTGTTTGCCTCTGACCTTCACAGCAGAATGGATAGGAAATGCTGAGATGGAATTAGTCCATGTAGTTAAGGACTCTGACCCCACAGGTACGCACAGGGAGGACGACTTTATGTTCTGCCTATGACTTTTTAGGTCTTGAGTGCCTCACCATACCAACTTAATAGCGTTGTTTTTACGTAATTACTTCTTGAATTGCATAGGGAAAATTTATACCCTGTGTATGAAGGATATAACTATAAGGTAGGTAGTTATACAGAGCCTTCAATTTATGGACTTTAGTATTAAGGTTAAACACTTTAAAAAAATGAATAGTGTTCAAGTGAAATAAGGGATGCCGGGGGCGTTAGTGTATTTATGTTGTAATGTGGTAGACCATAGATGATCTCAGGAGATCTTTCCTCTTTTGTCTACTTCAAAAAAAAAAAAAAAAAAGAGAAATCTTGCTCTTGGGATTTACATCTAAAAGATGTCTCTGCAGTATGGTATTCTGTTATTGCGACGTGGCTTTCACCTATACATGCTTGCTGGTTCTCCACTCATATTTAAGTACTTAATGTACTTTTATTCTGGCAGGGCTGTCTGCATTAAGGGCCCAGTGTATCTGAAAATACAGTCAAGAACTTTGGGACTCATGTCCTTATTAACTGCAATTATTTTTTAAATCCGCAACTCAGTGTATTTCTATGAGTTTTCATACAAGTGAGAAGACTAGTGGCATATCAATTGCCTACAAAGAACTATGGGGATTAGGTATGTGAGGTTTTTTGTGTCAGCTGGGTTCCTGCTCTCTGTAATCTTTGTCTTACAGCTTTATCAATGGAATTACTCCCATGGGACACTTCAGCTTTAACTAACAAATTCTGCTCTATGTAAAATGTGATGGTTTATCATTCTTTTCATGGAGACTTTGTTTCTTCTGATGTTGCAAGTGCTTAAAAGAAGGATTCATTGAAGGGCAATCATACCGCGTCGCATCCTATTGAGATTTGTGAGGATCAAGTGGGTGCACAGAATCATGGCCTTAGCAAGCAGAAGCACCCCGTGCTTGAAGTTTCTAAGTATGCCTTTCAGGTTTAAGGTACAATATATGTTGGAATTATTGTATTCTCATAAATGCCAATACTTAGTTATTTAACCATTACTTCAGAAACTGAGGATGTGCGAAGAAAGTTGGGACATTTGCTAACTGTTAAACTTGGTTTTGTCTTGCTGTACACTTAAGTATTCAGGCATTTCTGTGTACTTACTACCATGATGTATTTTAGCCCAGTGTTTTACTAGAATCTGAGCTATTCACTTATTAATTGAGCAGAACCTCTCATATGGGGATTCTTTCCTAATAAGTACATCTGAGTAGCCTCTGGTACTGTTAAGTGGGAATAGTGTGTATATGCACACGCCTGTGAATTTGATTTTAAGTATCCTGTGGTGAGGGGATATGAATGCACAACTTGGCAAAATGTTGCTGAGTAGACACGTGCAAGTGAAGGCGATCATACAAATCATGCAAAAATGCAGCACTTTAGTTGGCAGCTCTGTGCCCTACTATCCAGGACGTAACTGTGCCTCGGGACCTGATCCTGTGTTGGCGTAGGGACTGAAAGCTCGGGTACATGAGGGGTGCGGCACAGACCATTCAGATAAGAAGAGCAGTTATGCATGTGCACAAATCTAGGAGCAGAACTGAGCTCTTGGTGTCCATATTTCTCATATTTAAAGGTGTGATCCTGAAGCATGCTAAAAATATTTGCAATAAGCCTTTGAGAGCTGTTCCCTGGCTTGATCAGCTCCTCGGTTTCGTGCTCCAAGATTGCAGCAGTGTGATGTATGAAGTGTTTGTATAACCATAGTTAATATTTCATGTAACCTAGTGTAAGGCTCCTTGAATTTTTCCAGGATAATTTTAATAATCTGCAGTTCCATATACCTGTACTGTAACCAGAACCTTTACAGACCTTAGAAGCTTTGTGTAATTTTGATGGATGATCCAATAAGGTAAGTCAAGGGAGATTTACTAGATTGAAATGGAAAACAGCTCTTGTTTGTTTTTAAGTAAAACTTGTGTATATCTGTTTAGTTGAATTATTTTTTGCACCTTTCTTTTCCTGACAGTTGTGATGGTGCTGATCACAAATTATCATACGATATATATGGTTAACTGAAAATGTAACTCTTACTATGCTGTACTTTTACAGGTAACATATCATATTGAATTTCCTTGACAAAAGCTGTATTTATGAATAAGATGTAAGTTTTTGCCATTAATAAGTGTGACAGTATCACACTAATTGTCCTAACAACTACCAGCGTGGATCAGAACCAAAGATGTTTCTAGCCTTGTATTCTGCCGCCAGCAGCGGCCACGAACAGATGGCATGAAAAAAAGAACAGATAAGGTGACCCTGTTTTTCTCCAGAAATTTTTCCATTTTTAAACTGATGGTTTCTTTCATCCTCCACAGTCCCTTGTGGCTTTGAGTTCCATGTTTTAATTATGTTTTGTGTGGAAAAGTAATCTCTTGTTTGTCTCAGATCTGTTTATTCAAGAGTTGCTAGTGCATTTGAACACCATCACTAAGCCGTGGGAGATTCTAACAATAAAATACCTGCTTAGGCAGAAAACTTGTCTTATGTTGATGACGCTGTTATCTTACTGGTCCATTCTGAATAAATTTTTACATGTAAATCCTTTTGTATGAAGTATTAGAAGTCAGATTCCAACTGCACAACAGATTTTTTTTTTTCCCTATTGATGTAAAATCAAGATTAGTCAAAGGCAAAACCTATTCCTAGCCCACATCTCAGTGAGGTACCTCTGGATTTGGAGACACCAGCATCAATGAGTGTAACATTGTGATCATGTAGAAGATGAAAATGCCTTCTGGGGTTCACTGAGAATCGTACTCCTCATTCCACATCTTGGTAACTTATTTTGATATGTGTCCCCAATTCCAATTGCGGTTTAAATAACTGCTCAAAATGTGGTTTTTTGATGGCCATCGGAGCCTGCAAATGAAGGATGGGTCAAAAAGGCCTAAGTGTGGGCAACCCACCCTCGGTTCATGTCGCAGTCAACACCATAGATTCACTACTAACAGATACTTAGATGCAGTTCTCCAAGGGGAATGTAAATTGTGTCTTTGTGATATCTCTGTGCTCTGTATTGCCTATTTTCCCGAAAGCTGTGTTCCCTTTACAGCCCATGTTCTTAAGTATACTTAAGACTTCTGGGGAAAGCAAGAGTTTCTTTCAAAGAATGTATTTAAGACATGCGGTACCTAATGGACTCCTAAAATATAGTTCAAAAGTTATAGAGATCAATTAAATGGAGACCTCCTGTGTCTTCACACTTACCATCAATCACCTTTATTTTCAAAAGCATTAAGCTGTTTGCTATAAAATAACAAATGTGAGAATTGGCACATTGTTCTGAAAGAAGTCACTTCTCAGAAACTCAGCACTTTTTTAATTCTACCACGCTTACAAGTCTAGTGGCGTATTCATCAACTAAAGTTTTTTTGTGAAATATGCTGAATGTATTTACTACTGTGGCTAACTATGTGAAAATTACTGTTTTGCAGTAAAAAAGGTTATGGCACTTCTGTTTTTGGGAACTGCTGAAGCATGTTTGCTAATCATTAGTTGCTCTTCCTTCTGTGCTTTAGCCTCTTCCATGGTTGTTTGCTCTTTAGGCAGTTTGAGTTCAGTGATAGATGATTAGGTATAGTTTTGCACTGATAAAATTTGGAAATACTGTAGATTTCATTGTTAAAACGTATTCCAAGAAAAAAGTGCAGTAAAAAAAAAAACCCAAAACCCAACAATTTTTACTTGTGAAATGAAACAGCTCCACGTCAGTTTTTATGAATGGTCCTGCTCTCTTCTCTGTATTCCTTTGCAATGTTTAATTACAGAATGCTGTGCATGTTTGGTAGTACCAATACCATTTGTATGTGGTAGGAGTGGTAACCAGTTTCTGGATTTGTAATGCACTATAAAGATATATTTTATAATTCTGTAATTGTATGGCAGTGTTATGCCAAAAAAAATTGTATAAACATAAAAAAGCAATAGTTTATGTTGCTTACTGCTATATTTTAAATCATTTGTAAAATGAAATACTTGGATTTCCTTTCAGGTAAATATATTTTTAATAACAGCAGCCAAAAACTCTAAACAAATAAAGCTTCTTCATTTAGCAGCATTGTTTTAGCAACATGTACAAATATTGTGTAGCTCTAATAACGTGTAATTGCTGTTTGGCACTTGTTTGTATAGTCTTCTGTAAATGTATTAACGCTTAAAAGTAGGGCATTAAAGGCTCTGGTTCTCCTTTTTTGTTGTCAGTGGCAAAACCACCCTGGATAGCAGAGGAACAAGTTTGGGGTTTTTTTTAATTTAAGAAAAATATATACTATAAAAACACTGTTAACATTAAAGAGTAGAATACCAATTATGATCGTGCACGTGGAAACCCTCTGGAGCAGTGCTAGCAACTGGCTACTGCTGCTTAAACTTAGTAGGGAAACATTTAACCTGCTGGTCGTATTTATCCTGCGCTGAAGCTATAAGCTGGGACAGCTTCAGCATCCTTTTCCCTCTCATTTTGTAGTAAGCTGTTATTGACGTAGTGGGACTGCAGATTTATGTGTCTCTATATGCAGCTCTGCAGAGAAGGACCTGGGAGTGCTTGTGGACAACAGGCTCACCACCAGCCAGCAATGTGCCCTTGCAGCCGGGAAGGCCAATGGCATCCT
>VZSC01007549.1:225693-292834 GCA_013398225.1 Steatornis caripensis
CCTGCTCTAGGCAAACCTGCTTTAGCAGGGGTTTGGACTAGATGATCTCTAGAGGTCCCTTCCAACCCCTACCATTCTGTGATTCTATAAAAGGCCTAGCAGGTCTGGAGAGGATTGCCTGTTCTTGCACGTTTCTCAAAATGAGAAGAAACAGGCCCTCCTTATGCAGAAGGAGGGCTTCATGCATGGTCCATGTCTCAGACAAAGCTTGGCGTTAGCATGGCTATATTAGCTTACTTCCATGTTGTCAGGTCACCCAGGGGTGGGGTTGAACTGGTAGGCAATAACACGACGCGTCACTGTGTTGGTTTCCCTAGAAAATACAGTTACGGCTTCCCGAGGCAACTGTGATGGTTCCTCTGCTCGTTGGCAAAGGCTGGCTGCGAGGCAGCTGCTTTCTACCCTTGGAGCATAAACTTCACAAATAAAGGGTTATGGCCTGTATAGAGACACTTATGTTTCTGGCTGTTGTACCAGCAACTCCAGACTTTGAGCACATCTGCAGCAAAAACGTGTGTGAGCACAGACCCTCGTGGGTGCCAGAGCTGCTTCTGAAAAGTTTTGTTGGGGCTCATTACAAGGGTAAGAGCATAAACCGGTATCCTAAATCTATCTGGCCCTAGTTAAATTAAGACAAATCAGCTTCTGGAGGAGGTGAAACAAGGGAGTGATGGGCCCAGCACACCGTGCCTTTCCTGCTGCCTTCCAGGGCCAAAGGGGCAGGCACCCACTTAGGAACGCACTGACACGCTGCCTGTCGGCAGTGCCTTTGGGTCAGTAAAAGTCACTGCTCTGTCCCCACCTCCACAAAAATATGGTGGTGGATGGAAATATATGCATATCACCTACTTTGCTTCCTCTTGGGGGGTGAAATCTAGGGAATTTTCAGCTGCCAGGGTGACAGGGGTCATGCAGAACGCACTCCTGTGCCGGTGGGAGAAGCACACAGCAAGGATGGACAGAGATGACAGTGCTGGAGTTTTGGGCGAGGAGAGTTGGAAGCGCTTTTATTATGCACAGAGCAGTGGTGGAGGCAGCTGAAATAAATCTAAACTACCTCTGTTGGTTAGGGAGTTAAACTGCAAGGTTTTGTTTGGATTTTGTTGTTTCACTGAAATACTTTTCTAACAGACAGAGCTGTGCCATAAAATTGGGATGAGGAGGTTTTATTTTGACATACGCGGATGATCTTAAGCAAGGCCTAAAATGTTTATAACGATCACATTAATTGTGAAAATGTGATTTAGCTAACAAAACCTGGGAATGCTCTACTTAAAATTACATTTTAATGAATTTATTTTGCTTTGGTTGTCTGGGCTGTGCAGTAAACTGGAAGACAAAATATTAAATATCTTCACTCCCTGGGGTCAAACAGGCCAAGTATTAACCACTTCCTAGTTAAATCAGTAAATGTGACTGGAGAGTATCTGTAGTTTAAAGTTAATCCTCCAAAGCAGCAGCAAAAGTATATACCAAAGTATTTTGTAACTAAATAAAGGTATACATAATGACACTATTTTTAAAGCATATCTTCTGAGGTGGATTACGTTGTAGACAAAACTCTGGTATGACTTTCTCAACTCATTTGTACCCAACATGAACGTGCACTTCAGCTCCACGAAGCCTGTTTGTTAAAGTGTGGCTCTCTTCAGCAGGGGCAGGAAGAGTGGGTGTTAGAAATACGCTAGTCCCCAGTTTTGTCCCCACCTTGGAAGGCTGTCTCTCCTGGCTGGCACAGAGAGCCAGTGAAGCAGAATCTGGGGTGAGTATCACAACATAGCCCTTCTCCCACCTCTCCAATGATGCTGTAATCAAATGCGCTTCATTTCCTTGTAAGGAGATGAGCTGAAGATTTGGCTTGCTCAGAGCTGGCCTGGGGTCTGCCACTCGTGGCTGAGGTCCAGGGCTGGGCTGGGGGTTGTTCTGCCTCACCGCTGGGGCTGCGTTCCTGCAGGCTAAGCTGCGCGCCCGGTGGATACCTCCCTGAGTGCAGTTGCAGCAATTACTTGCAGCTCAGATCTTTCCTTGCAGTTAATCTAAGTCTGTGTGTTATGGGGTGAGCTTAAAAATAAAATTATTTTCCAAGAATTCTCCCTGCGGAAAGCCAATTTATGGGGATTTAATTATGCCCGAGCCTTATCTGATAAACTCTTGGAATGCTTTTAAAGTATTTCGATATAGTATATGCAATGCATTAGATGTTTTTGCAGGCAATGTCCTATAGACATCGTAATTTCAAGGCTTACTGAATGTAGGAAGAACATTTAAAATTCAACTGGCTCTTTCTATTTTTATTTAATGTATAAATCAGACATAATTCATGCATAGTTCCTTCCAGGTTTAGACATTTATTGAGCACTATGTATGGTTATAAAGATTTTGTGGCAGCTGTTTCAAATATCAGAATAGAAATAGAAAATAAAAAAAACCCTCACATTTTCATTTCTCCAATTTCCTTTGAAAGCTTAAACAAGGAAGTTTTGAATTTTCTGCTTCCAAACTGGCAGCTGAAATTAGAGCCTTGAATTACTTCTGAGAACTAGGACTTGGGACCTTCAGCCCGACACGGGGCCCTCAGTCACTTGGAGGCAAATCTGTAGTACTTAGTTAATGCAGAAGTGGAGTAGAATTTTCCAAAACTACAAGGCACCTAATGCTGATACTCACGTAATGAGTGTTCTCAAGAAGTCTATGAAGGGTTTCTCTGCATCTAGAAGCAGCTCAGGAGCAGTGTAGTTCTTCAGTCAGTTTCGAAAAAGTTAACGTGAAACCCCACATTTTAACTCTTCACTTAAAAATTATTCTTTCTTTTTTCTTTTATGGTAAGGACACGGTCATGACAGCACCTTTTTTAGGTAAAACAAACCTTTGCTATGCCTACAGGCATCAACAACACCCCCCACACTGATGATTGCTTCTTACTTATCCTCAGTCACTGTCATCGCACACTCAAAGCCCTCGCTGCTTAGTGATCGCGCCCAACAGGAGCTGTGAGTGTGCAACACCACGGAGCTGACTTACATAACTAGCACTGGTGGCCACTGCCCTTCATGGCCTCAGTCACCGCGGTGGAGGTGATCACACCCAGGAGCACTTCAGTAAGCAAAACTGGGTCTGAAGTGGGTATCGGCTTTCTCCTTCCCACTCCCAAATTCAGACCTTCTGTAAGGAAGTTGAGTTTTGAGGCAGTTGCCAGCCCTCGGCCTCCGTCTTGGCATACACGCTGCCTGCTCCTGGAGGAGAAGTTCCTTTCCAGGCTGCAGCAGGTGCCTCACCCTGCTTGCTCTCCTGCTTCTTTCCTTGCTCCGCTGCTGCTCCCTTTCCTAAAGCAGAAGCAGGATTTTCCCAGCTCTCCAGGTTGCACTTTTTCAGTGATGGGCAATAATAGCCCATTGTTGCATTTTTCCGTGGTTCTGGGGACTCTTTCCTTAAGTGGTGCCCATATTTTCAAGGTCTTTGCTGCTATCGCACCCTGAAACTGTGCAGACACCTGGTGCCAAGCTCCGTTCACTCAGTGAGATGTTAACAAACCTGTGACCCGTGCCACAGCAGTGCGGCCTCGCTGACAGGAGCAGCAAGGAAAGGCCGCCATCCCTCTGGAAACCGAGAGCCCAGCTCAGGTCCAGCCTACGTGGGGAGTACCATTGCTTTTAAGGACACATGCATAGGTGATTGCAATGAGCCTTCCCGCGGCTTTATATGAAATTCTCCAAAAGACTACACTCAGGTATCAGAGTTTGTTTACAGTAATGAAGGCCCAGTACCATAAAACTAGCAAGAATATGTCCCAATAGTGCTTTTTAGAAGCTTTCCACCACTTTGGATGAAATGCTGCTGACAAAATTTCAATCTTGAAATCTCCAGCAACCATCAGATAATTAAGAAATGTTGCAGAGTCACACTCTCATAGGCTAAGTGCCTCACTGGGGCACGGCTGGGAACACCGATGCTGGTTTCAGATCTGTCCCCAAACGCAGCAGATGTGAATGATTAAGTAACATACCCGGTGGCACATTCTCTGCTGACTCATTTGCTGCACTGCTACTGAGATAATAGGCATCCTACCAGGTAAATTCAAGGCAGAGTTTGCCCAGGACTTTACAAAGATCCTTTCATATAGACCCAGAAGGATGATAAATGTATATAATGAGTCACACTGTAGTTCGAGGATCTTTGCTGGACAGAATCCAACTCTTCTCAGACCTGTTTGTTGAAATTAGAAGTGGGATGAAAGCTGTGCCAGAGACTCTTCCTCCATTGACACCTGAGTAAATCCCAACAAGCCTCATCCACTTTGTTAGGAGTAATTTGGGAGGTTATATAAATCCCAGACTTTTGGTGTGAGCAGGCTAAGAGCAAAGGTGAAGGTAGGACTTTGGTGAGTGAATCCTTTGGTATGAAATAAAAATACCCATTTAAAAAATTAGCATATCAAATATGCATTTTGTGATTCAGATAACTCCAGTTCAGTGTCTACCTGACCCTACACTGGCTTACCTGTTAAGTCACGTGTTTCCTAGGTGCCTAATGTCCCACTTCGGGGCAGGCTCTGGCAGTAAAATTGCAGTGTCAGGAGGCAGATGGGAATTAGTGAAATGTTATGGGGATCTGAAAGGAGGGCTGCTCAGAGAAAAGGCACAGAAAGAAGTCTGTTGGATTAGCGGGTTTCTGGCCCAAGGATACTATTGAAGTCATGACTTAGGGATGAAAAAACAGAGCTTTCATGCCATTGTGAGATGAGCTGTGTATAGACTGGAGGTGGGTGCTCCCTTCATCGCCCACTCGCTTTCTCAGCCAGAGCTGACTGGATATCACTGACTTGGGGATAAGTAGAAATGTTTCAGAAGAGATTTATGTTACATTCAAAATCCTGATGCATTTATGGATCTGCAAATCTAATTTCACTTTCCTGTAACGTGAATGAAAAGCTTTGTTAAAAAGTCCTGAGCCTACCTGGAGCAGGATTTCCTCAAGGGCCAGCAATCGCTCTTGTAAATCCTCATGGAGCAGCTGTCCTTACTCACAATTCTTGATTTTTTTGGTCCAAGTGCAAACCTGATGTCAGGGTCCTGGGTGCACCAACAGGCTCTGCAGTATCTCATGAGAGGTTTGGCTGCCTATGCTCTAGGGCAGCCCTGATCCACTGCAGCCCTGTAACCTGGGATCAGACTGCTGTGAAAAGAGCTGTGGCAGAAGGAACTGTGAGATGCCTCATGGGGGGCTTTGCCTGCTTTGCAGGGTAGTTAGGTTTAAGCTCAGCCCCTGATCCCTGGGCTTTGCCTGAGATATGCTGCAGCTGTGCCTGTGCCCAACCATGCACCTCACTGAACCCAGCCAGATGACTTGACTCATGGCTTGACTGGACCTGCGTCATCGCTATTGTTATTTTTCAATTTTGTAGCTAGACAAGGGAAAGAGTAGATTCAACAATGTAATTGAATAGTCTTTGCTGCACATGTAATGAGATAGACTGCTGGTAAGACACTTTGGTGCGTCAGACACCTCTGCATGGAGAGCCTCTGAGGGTCTTCTTCCCTCCTCAAACACCCTTGTCCCACCACCACAGCCACAAACAATGACACCAGCCAGAGTAGCAGCTGTGAGCATCCTCACCACTCCTCACCACTCATCCTGCTCCATTCTGGCACCGCAGCCCAAGAGCTTGCTGACTTACAGCATGTCCCCACATCTGGTGGCTTTGCTTGCTCTTCTGGGCTCAGGCTTTTTCTTCCCTGGCTCTCATTGCCCTGGCTTTGGGCTGGTCCCACCTCCCTTGTCTCCCGCTCACTCTTGTCTGCATCACTTTTCAACAAAAAAACTGAGAAGACAGACCAAAACTAATGGCAGCCGCACATTTGCTAGTTATACCAGTGTTCACTTCTACATTAATGACAGCACTGCTAACCGTAGCTGTGTTGCAGTCTCTCTCCTAACCCTGGTGGTCATTTGTACGGTAACTTCACTGGACTGGAGATTGCCTTTGACCTGCAGATACCACCCCAGGCTCAAAAAGTCGAAACTCGGAGCAAACACTCAAAGCTAAGACAAGGTAGTTGTCAGAATGTTTAGGATTTACACAATGCTATTCGCACAGGTCGTGACAGTATTTCAGTTTCTGTGTTCATTTGGCACAGGTTTTGTCCTGATTTTGCAGTGATGACTACCGGGAAGATTAGAGAACCTTTGCTTCTCTTTTAGCTATAAGTCTCCTATGAAGGAGAATTAGTAAAAATCAGCAGAACTCCTGAAGTGGTCTCCTTTCATAGGTGAAAAATGGAATGCTGTTGGGAGGTTAAGGTCATTATTTGAAAAATAATCCTCAATTCCTGAGGTGAAAGATTCTTTGATTTTCTGCCTCCAGTTTGCTTTACCTCTGTCTCTCATATATCTACAGTGAGAGCCGAAAATATCTCAGGATGAGTGGGTGATGGATGGCTTGTAAAGAAATGCAATGAGACCAGGGGAAACTGATGAGATGCTTTCTGTGGAAGCCAAGCTGCAGGACAAGAGAGGCAACTCACAAGTGATAGAACAGCTGGCAACTCCAACCCACACCATCTGGATTTGTGTGATTTTGTAATATTTATTGTCACTAACTCTGAGACGAATATGAATAGAGCTGGCTGCAAGTGGAAATGAGCTGGCTTTTCAATAGAGCGAGTTGCGTGCAGAGCCTTGGCAGGGACACGTAGCAGGGTGAGCATCTGATACCAGTCGGCCAGCCATGAATTGCCACTTCATTGGTCAGGCTGGCTACATGGAAGAACAACAGAAAATTTTTCAGTCAGGCAAGGGAAGCCCTGCTGAAAAAATGGCAATTCAAATCTATCATTTGGAGAGGGGAGGTAGAAGGTGGCCAGGTTTCCGTCTTCAGTCTGAAGCTTGTGAGAGCTGTGTCATTTTTTCCTTAAATCCTTAGCATCAATAGACGTGGGATTACTCAAGAATCTCACACTTGTATTTTTAAAAAGTCTTTTTGGGTCTTATGGTTAAGAAAAAACTGTGACCAACCTCTACCTAACAGCTGCAGAAAATAGAACAACCTCCAAGTGCATTTTCTTAAATCTTCGGATTTGAGCCAGCTTGTGGTTTGGGGATTCTCATGTGCGATTGTAAAAGCACTGGAGTTGTCAGTGCTGAGAATATTCATGTAGGTACCCTGATGGCTGTCTTAAGAAACTCTTCTCTGGAGGTACCCGTTTCGCTCCGTGAACACTAAAGGGAACACTGCTGCTCCTAACACAGCTGCACTGCTTAGAAGCTCAAAGTGGGACAGGAAGGGTTTAGGCTTTTATGTTTCTGTTCCTTATCTGTGAAATGGGATAACATGTTTTTTTCCTTCCTGCAGATCACCCAAAGGATAAGTTCCTCTTCTTCTCATACCATGATCTGGTAATTACATGAAAGCTCAACCTGTCTTACTTTTATTTTAAAATGTTTTTACTTCTCATGGGACTTTAGGAAAACTTAAAACTTTTAGTCTGAGTTTAATCAAACCAGACTTAAAAAGGAAGACAAATAATTATATCTTCCTTCCTTCCCTCCTTGCTTGCTTGCTTTTTTGATCTTAGACATTTCAGTCCTCTGTGGTTTGGGAGCTGACCTGTTTTTCATCATTGACTGGAGTACTGAAACAGCAGAACAATACATGCCATAAAATGTGAAATAAAAATTAGCATTTTATTCTGGTAGATTACTGTTATTTCCTACAGCTTTTATTCATCTTTGAAAGTCAGGTTTTAATTTGTTTTTTAATGGAAAAATACTGGTTCTCTATTCTGGGATTCACTCCAGAGCTGAAAACACTAGTATTTGTGGTACATCAATTTACCAAATCTGTTAGTTAAGCTGAACAAAAACGTAGCAAGACATTGAATGCCAGAGAAGAATGCTAAGAAGCACACAAAAATGCGTCTTATGTCCAGCTTGCAGAGAGTGTGATGCCTCAGAGAGCAGCGCTGGCTCTTCTGTCCTTAGCTAGCAGAAATGGGTAATAAAAGCAACAGCAGAGAGCAATGCAAAGATCCGGCACTGGCATTAACAAGATAACCCTCTAGAAAAGCCTGCAACAGTGACAGAAATATCTTCAACACTGAAGACTACTCTGTAACTAGCATGTCAAGAGGACACTGAGGAGACCAACTTATGTGTATCTATCTCATGTAGATAGCCAGCTGTGCATCTAATGAAAAGGAAGAATCCGGCTAAAGAAACAACAGAGGGACAGAAGGCACAGGCCATGTGAGACATGCTCATTTCTCCAAATAGCCCCAGAGAAAAGCAGACGTGTGCCCGGGAAGCCCCGCTCTGGAGCGCCCTGTCCCACTCTCCAGGTGTCTGTAGTTGTGAAGGCAAACGGAGAAGAGTGGATCCCAAGCAAGGTTCACACAGGTTCAGCCACTCAAAGCAACTGCCTGCATGTTGGAAGATTTGAAAACCATTGTGAGAGAGAAGTGATCTGTTGAAGCGAGTGCTTCATGTAGGTGTGTATTCTGCATCCCTTTCTCAAGGTGGTGGAAGAGCCCTGACAGATCAGGACCGCTGGGAAGGAAATCAAATTTCTCTTCTTCCTCTGTCAAGTGATATTGCTCTTCTACTTCAAGAGAAAGGACTGGGAATTTTTCAGCCCATCATTGACTTCATCCATTTTACCAGTTTTTGCGTCCCTGCCTAGTGAGACCTCATTGGTAGGTAAAAAAAATAGGAGACCTTGAAGCACAACCTAAAGAAGTGAATCCCAGCTGTGCTTGCTGGGCACAGGACACCTCCCGCTCTGAATGCACTGTGTGTGTGCACCAGGATCTGCCCCTCCCAGAGGCTTTTCCTGAATGAGGCTGTATAACACTAAAGGAATTCCGTTATGACGAGTTTCCCAAGGGCGTTTTGTACAGTACTCCATCACAAAGCTGTAAATTCATTCACTTTGTATCGCATTTGGTGGCATTAGGGTTTGAAGTATTCACGGGGATAAAAAGTCCTCTTTTGGAAATGCCAGCATGCGCACACAGGGGTGAACATAAAGGGGACAGCAGCATCGTCTCTTTTTTTCCTAGTCAGATGAGTTCATCCAGAGCACCAACTGCCACAGCAGCTTGGACATCCCCAGGCCCGAGTCCTGACTGGTGACAGGCTTCAGAGGATGAACTGGGCAGGCTGGTGGTGGCAGCTGTCTGTGCTGGACTTCCCAAAGGTCTCCCAGTCCTCGGCCTCCATACTCTGGGCTTCACTGCATGTGCACTGCGATGCCACACTAGACTCAGTGTTTAAGCGAGCGGTCTTTATGTGTCCTCAGCCATAAGAGAGAGGGTCAATATGGTCTTGAAATAAAACTCAACAACTGAAAATCGTTGATAGAAATCAGTCATTCGGATCCTTAGCGCTGAAATTCCTATAAACACAAGATATTTCACAGCCAGAAAGTACATTCTCTATTCCTGAAAGAATAGAAGAGTGTAACCGTTGAGCAGACAAATGGAAATGTGACCATTATATAGAACAAGGCATGTAGTAAGGAGAACAAATTATTCAGCTCCTTGGCAGCAAAATTGTATTTAATCACATTCAGCTCTTTTCTCCTTGTCCAGGCATGTCCAGAAGAAATCAATCTTATGATCAACATGCCACAGGAATCTTCTTTTTTAATTTAGTTCTCTAAGGGATTCTCTTTTGATCTTTCTGATCAGACAAGAACAATTACTATGCCTCTAAGCTCTCCCCTGCCTCCAGTCTCCAATTAGTGACATCTGATATCATTTTTTCAATGTAAAAATAAGGTCGTCTCTTCAACTGCCTGTGTCTAGATCAGAAGACACTATGATAACTCATTCCCAAAACACCACCTCACTCTTCCCAGCCAGCCTGGGGCCTTCTACATCCAGGTTTTCAAAATCATCACCTTTCGAAAACCTTTGTCTGGGCTGTAAGAATGCCATTGATTACATTTTTGTTGGCTTGCTATATCTCCTGGTGTTTTGAGAAGTTCGCCGGCTAAGCCAAGCACTTGAGTGCATGTGTTTCAGTTCACTAAACACACCTTCTGAGATCAGTGGGGTACTGACACATTCAAAATTGAGCCTGTACTCAAGTGCTGTGAGTCCAGAACTTTCTTCTGCACACCTTTCCTGTTTGTTTTCTTCTTTTCAGAAATTTGAACTGTGTTGTGGGGTTTTAGTTCAACGGTTCTTTCAGTTCTGTCATGGAGAATGGTCATGGTCGTCACAGTTTGTTGGTTTTCTTATCTGATTTCAGTCAGGCCTCAGAGGCAGCAGCTTCTCACCTAGATTTGTTCAAGGTGAATAGCCATGTTGGTCATGATGGCACTTGAGCTTACTGTTGAAGGATTCCCCCTCCCCATCAGTGTGTCTTTTTCCTTTGAGCAAGTATCAGCAAAGCTTGCCAACCGTTCGAAACAAAATGTTAGTGGGGAGAAAACCCTGACCTTTATGTTCAAAAAAGGTCGTGAAACGTGAAAGAAGAATTGTCACGGTTCAAGGCTGGGCTGGCTATTAAACGGAGGACAAATGCTCTCTGTTAACCCTTTCCCTCCCTGGAAAGGGAAGGGAAAGAGAAAAGGGAAAGAGGCTTATGGGTTGGAAAAATTAAAACATCTTCTATGTAACAATACTGAAAAAGTATAACAATAATAGAAAAAATAATGGAATATATACAAATATATACAAAACCAGTGTTGAGCTCTTCCAATGATGATCACGTCACCCTGGACCCTGCAGGGCAGGCCCTGGGAAAGTCCCGGACTGGACTCAGCAGCACACAGGANGTAAAAATAAGGTCGTCTCTTCAACTGCCTGTGTCTAGATCAGAAGACACTATGATAACTCATTCCCAAAACACCACCTCACTCTTCCCAGCCAGCCTGGGGCCTTCTACATCCAGGTTTTCAAAATCATCACCTTTCGAAAACCTTTGTCTGGGCTGTAAGAATGCCATTGATTACATTTTTGTTGGCTTGCTATATCTCCTGGTGTTTTGAGAAGTTCGCCGGCTAAGCCAAGCACTTGAGTGCATGTGTTTCAGTTCACTAAACACACCTTCTGAGATCAGTGGGATACTGACACATTCAAAATTGAGCCTGTACTTAAGTGCTGTGAGTCCAGAACTTTCTTCTGCACACCTTTCCCGTTTGTTTTCTTCTTTTCAGAAATTTGAACTGTGTTGTGGGGTTTTAGTTCAACGGTTCTTTCAGTTCTGTCATGGAGAATGGTCATGGTCGTCACAGTTTGTTGGTTTTCTTATCTGATTTCAGTCAGGCCTCAGAGGCAGCAGCTTCTCACCTAGATTTGTTCAAGGTGAATAGCCATGTTGGTCATGATGGCACTTGAGCTTACTGTTGAAGGATTCCCCCTCCCCATCAGTGTGTCTTTTTCCTTTGAGCAAGTATCAGCAAAGCTTGCCAACCGTTTGAAACAAAATGTTAGTGGGGAGAAAACCCTGACCTTTATGTTCAAAAAAGGTCGTGAAACGTGAAAGAAGAATTGTCACGGTTCAAGGCTGGGCTGGCTATTAAACGGAGGACAGATGCTCTCTGTTAACCCTTTCCCTCCCTGGAAAGGGAAGGGAAAGAGAAAAGGGAAAGAGGCTTATGGGTTGGAAAAATTAAAACATCTTCTATGTAACAATACTGAAAAAGTATAACAATAATAGAAAAAATAATGGAATATATACAAATATATACAAAACCAGTGTTGAGCTCTTCCAATGATGATCACGTCACCCTGGACCCTGCAGGGCAGGCCCTGGGAAAGTCCCGGACTGGACTCAGCAGCACACAGGAGCTGGATTCAGAACACATGCGTCGGGATCGAAGGCAGAAGAAATGGACAGAGTCCTCCTCAGACACCGGCCATAGAAGAAGAGATCTTGACCCTTGTGGTCCCTCAGCTTTATGCTGAGTATGAGGCATATGGGATGGAATACTGCTCTTGGACAGTTTTGGGTCACCTGTCCAGCCTGCTCCTCCCCACCACAGCGTCGCAGCTGTGACCTCTTTTCCACCCTTTCATTTCTAGCACATAGGAAAGTCAGCAGAAGCAAGCATCGACCTTGGTCTCCATAGGGATAACTATAAGCAAGGGCCTTTCTGCATACCATTGCTACTGATGTTCCAGCACTAACTATAAACACCGAGCCTTATCACTGCTAGAAGCAGCTACTGTCTGGAAAAACATGCAGTTAATTTCAGAGAGTGCAGCTTCTCAGACGAGACTTAACTAAAAAGCAAAGTTACTAAAAGAAAATTGGTTCTGTCCTGGCCCAAACCAGGACAAGCTGCAAACAGGTTCATTAGAGGAGTTTTGCTGGGGAGTTTCATGGGGAGGTTTGCTGCTTGCTAGAGACTTCGAGCTGGGATGTTGTGGAGACGCTTCCAAGCCCTGTCAGCTCTGGGACTGTTACCTCCTGTTGCTCTTCCGTGAGGGCACCAGTGATGTCAGGGGAGACCTGGAGCATATCAAGCACAACTGCATGGATCTAGAGGTGGTGGCCAAGGGCACTGGGGCCAAAGTGGTGTCTCCTCAGTCCCGCCAATGAGGGAAGATCTTGAGGCAGAGTGGATGGGTCCTACAGGTCAACAAGGGATTGCACAGCTGGTGTCAACAATAAAGATTAATCTTCACACCTTGGAAGCCTTTTTGATGATTGAGAACTTCTTGGAAGAGATGTGATCCCCATGAACAAGCAGAGCAAAAATGTCATTGACAGCATGCTGGCCAACCTGGTGAGGAGAAGTTTTAAACTAGAAGTAGTAGGGGAGAGAGCCGATCCCTGATAATCAAGTGAGGAAGTGGTTGGCAAGCAAAGGGTGTGGAGTGATTTGGACAAGGGACCTTATAATCAGCATAAGACAGAAAGGAGCAGAAAGGTGCCCGCCCTAAGGGTATGCACACAAATAAGGGCAAGCCTACATGACAGCAGGATGGGGGAAGATCTCATACGTCTTCTGGGAAATCGGCACAACTGGGAGTTGCCTTTATGTGAGATATAAGTGGGAATGCAGCTGGCTGTGCCTTGAGAGCTGGCTAAGACCGTATGGGTCAAGCTTAGAGGGTAGATCAGCATGGATGACGTTGTGATGGGTGTCTGCTACAGACCACCTGGTCAGGAAGAAGTAGATACGGCCTTCTCCAGACAACTGGAAGAACCAAAATATAAAAATAGTGTATATATATACCTAAAACCAGAAAGGTTTTATATTAATAAACCCAATACAATGGTGAGGCATCACGGGACATGGTCTCCTTCCCCACCAGGAGAGGAAGCATGGGCCTCAGCATATCGGAGGCCTCAACCCAGACAGTTCTGAGGGAGGATTCCACCATCCCAGTCTCAGCCAGCAGGCAGTGCCTGGTTGCTGCCCCAGGGCTGGGGCAGGGGACAGTGGCCTTGTCTTTGTGGCAGGGTATGTGAACTGGGTGAGGAGCTACTGGCAGGCGAAGGAGTTCCGGAAGAGGTGAGCAGCTGCACACTGTCAGGGAGGTTAAGCAAAAGATCGACAGGCTCTTTGCAGAGGCTGAACAGTCCTGAGGTCCCTTCCAGGTGGAATTATTCTGTGATTCTGTGGTACGAGGACAAACAAATGTAAGCAGATCTTCCTTAATAGGAGCATGCAGGAAACTCTGAGCACAGGTAATTTAGTGATAGGTGGTGTGCATAGATTTGTAGAGCTATGGTAATTTAACCTTAATAATGCTGTATAGTGCTGAAGATGTAACCTAGAGGTCTCCATCCAAGGTTTTGTACCTCAACCATGAGGATGGTATGGAGCGATAAGAATGCTGAGATAGCTAAAAAATATGACCTGTAAAGAAATATTGAACAGACTCAGACTGTTAACCTGAAGAAGACAAATGGAACGAGAAACATCACAGGGGTCTGCAAATGCTTCAAACTATCCTTGAACAGTTCCAAAGAGGAAAGAAATCACCTAGTCTATGCTTGTGCTGGATATGACAAAAATGCAGTATCCTAAATCTTCACAGACTCCTAAAGCACTGGTGTATTGTCTACAGCCATGTGGACAGCCTATCACATGGAAAGTCCCTAACGCCAAGAAATGTTTTTGTTAAGTGTTTTGATCCACTGAAGCAAAATGAATGAAAATGCCGTAACCTGCTACATTTACGTGAGTTCCAGCCCTGGATATTTGCGTTTTGCTTGTGGTAATGAATTGTGCCTCTGGTTTGCCTGTTTCCAGAGATACCTGGGGATCTTTCTTTTGCCTTGAGGTTCCCCATTGCTTTGCCACAGTACTCCCTAGCTGAGGCAGGCAGTCAAGGCTCAAAGCATTGCCAGGCTACGTGTCTTCACCAACAAAGCAGTAAGCACAGATAATTCATAGATCCACTGCTTCTGTAAACATAAATAAGCATGTAGGGAAAGTGAGGCAAAGGATTAGTAGAGTTAGATAGAAAGAAGTGGGGTTTGTTTGGTTTTTTTTTTACCCTGGGGTGAATATCGAGCTGAGTGAAGATGCGGCATTTTCTTCACGTTCCCATCTGGTCGGTTGACCTTGGCTGGCTGCTTGATACCCTCCAGCCACCCTTTCACTCCCCCTGCTCAACAGCACAGGCAGAGAAAATAAGATGAAAAAGGTCATGGATTGAGGTAAGGACAGGGAGGTTGCTCACCAATTACCATCATGGGCAAAACAGACTGAACTTGGGGAAGGTTAATTTAATTTATTGCCAACTAAAACAGAGTTGGCTGGTGAGAAACAAAAGACAAAACCTAAACCGCCTCCCCCCTCCTCACTTCTTCCCAGCCTCAACTTCACTGCTCCATTCTGGAACCCTCTGCCTCCCCTGCCTTGAGCGGTGCAGGGGGATGGGAAATGGGAGTTGTGGTCAGTCCATAACAGCTCCTCTCTGCAACTTCCTCCTCAGGCTGCTCCCCTGCTCTGGTGTGCATTGTCCATGGGATGCAGTCCTGCAGGAGAAACAGCTTCAGCATTGTCCTCTCTGTGGTCTGAGGGGAAATCCCTGCTCCAGTGCCTGGAGTGCCTTCTGCCCTTCCTTCTCTCACCTTGGTGCCTGCAGGCCTGCTTCTCACTCATTTTTCCTCCCTCCTCTCTGCTCTCTGGCATTTTTGCCCTTTCTTATACACACTTTCCCCAAGGTGTAGCCACCTTGACGGCAGAGCTGATCTGTGCCCTGCACTGGGTCAGTTGGAGCTGGGTGTCTGGCATGGGACAACCCCAGAGTCTCCTCAAAAAGGCCACCCTGCAGCCCCCGCTGCCAGCGTCCGGGCACCGGCACCCAATACATCCCCATATTCACTTTTCCTCTTAGAAAAATATATTCGTATTTGCGTATTATTTAAAAATCATTATTTGTTTATTAACTTTGGGGAAAAAAAAGTAAGGCTTGAAGCTTTTTGTTTATGGTGACATTTGGCTTCTGCTGATGGCTGGCAGAGGGGTTACACAGACGCGGAAGTCTGATGGCCGGTGTTAAGTGCACACATGCATGCAACAGGGCTGTGTCACAGGGTTCAGGTCGCCCATCACCAACCTCCTCCTCTGGAGGCAAGGCAGAATTTTCATGCCCTGCTGAGAACAAAGAAGAGTCAGTCAAGGACATAAACCCCAACCAATATGTTACATGAAATTCTATTTTAGGAGTCCAGATCGCACATTGTTCAGTCTGTGCTGACCAACCATTTACTATAGCACAGACTTCAGTAAAATAACATACATAGAATCAGAAGAAAAAAAAAATAATCCCTATTTAACTGCCACATGTCAGGAATAACTTTATTATTCATAAGATGTGAGAAAAATTGGTATTTTTAGCTTTTGGAAACAGAGGAGTTTTGTTGAGGAGGGTTCATATTCCTATGTAGTAGCTTGAAGAAGCTAATGTATATAGATGCAATTGGCTATATGTACAGTATACAGAATAGAAAACTTAGTAATAGTGGAATGTATACATTCTGTTTCCTTTCTTTGTACTAGTGAAGAATTGTATTCCTATAAAGGTTATGAAGTAGGATTATTATTGTGACCTATATCTGTGTTTCCCATTTGTCTTTTGAAATTTCCCTGTAACGTACTGGACAGTTTCATTCATCATTGCACAAAAGCAGCCAGTGACCGACAAATGAAGAACTGGCCAAGTGATAAATTGCACAGACTAATTGTAAATCGAGGATGGGATTCCTGGTGGTATTCAGCATCTTCCCTGGCCGGGAGCTATGTGATGTGAAGGTGAATATTGATGATTCCCGCATTCTTAGCTCAAATGCTCCCTTGACTTCTCCTACAGTACATACAAGTGCTGTTATCAAGGTTCTCCGCAGGATTTACTTTTTCCAACCAGAAAGTTTAGTATGAATGGGAAAAGAAGACTCCAGACACTAGTCTTGGATTTCCAGATCTCCAGCAGTCAGTTAAGGACAGGAGCTTCTCCAGTCCTCCCCAAACTCCTAATAAATGTCCCTTACGCACAAAGAGCTCAGCTCTTTGGTGCACAAACTTGAATCGTGAGGGGTCAGGTGTATTGCTCGTGTCGGACAGATGGTCAGTGCTTCCTCAGCAAGCCCACCGCATGGAGGAGAGCTCAGGCTTACTCTGCAAATACTTGTCGTCTGAGCAGTGGATGTGTGGCGGGCCGCGTACACCCTGGCCACTGCAGACTCCATGGGCACATTAGTAAACTTCTGTCTAGGAAATCTGGGGCAGAAATATGGCAAGTCTGTAATACAGGTATACACAATATAAGTAGCATTTTAAAAAGCAAGTAAATAGCAGCATAAAGTCCATATTCAAGAATCACTTAGACATTCAAGAGTCTCTTTCATCAAAGATAGGATTTAGTGTACATTTTCCCAGAGAGCTTACATCTTTTGTGTTTCTAGTTTTACAGTGTTTATGGTTGTGGGCTCCCTGAGGTTTGCTATTGGTTTGACATTCAGAGGAATATTACTTAATGCCTTCACAAAGTACGTACAAGGTCATAGCAAGGTATGATTTTTTTGAGGAGCCCTACAGAAAACAGCTGAACAATGACCATGCTAACAACCCTGAATGTGATGGTATTCTTATGTTACTTAATGTTATTAATATTCAATTTATATTAATTTATATTAATTTATATTAATATTCATTATATTAAATGTTATTAAAAAAAATCATAGGAATCCTAAGGACATAGCCAATTTGAGAGTGCTATTTACCGAACAGCTAGTGACCAGTTTGCTAGTCTTCCTGCTTAAATTAATGAATATTTAAAGAGAAGACTAATTTGATTTCCCTAAAACCTGCCCAGTTTCATTAACACAGCAGGGGAAAATACAAAATATGTATTTGAATGCTTTGTTCTTCGGCAAAAGCTATTCTACGTCCGATGTGTGGAAGATTAAAAGAAACCAGTGATTAAAACAATATTAACACAGTTCGTATAACTTCTGTTACTTCCCTTTCTTAAACTCTGGCAGGTGAATGATTGTTAAATTCCTGGTTTTTAATGAGACTGTTCAGAGAATAATATACATGCTTTTCGGCAAGGCTGAAAACACACACATTTTTTTCACAAAGCAGCAACAACCATTTGGAGGGGAGGGCGACTCCAACAAGACAAAAGCGTGGTGCGGTCTAGGATGTCTCCCAAGCACAGTGACGCCGTATTAAAGCCATTCTGAATGTCAACAAGCTCTGCTGTGCACCAAGACTGTAAATGATACAGAAGTAGTCCCTTATCTGGGTAGAACAAAGACTGTCAGAAAAATCTTTCCATTTTTTTCCTGGATGAATTTCATTTACCTTTTCAACAGATCTTAAATCTTTTGTAAAATACTCCAAGGGGGCATAGCACAGTGTGAGACTTGTAATCAGCCTGAAGAGAGTGACAGAAAGCTGGCTCATTTGGTCTCTCTCAACGCTCTCCTTTATTCTAACCCGTCTGTTCACAGCTTAAATCACAGGAAATTTGGGTGTTTAACTCTTACTGCAGGTTAGTAAAGAAAAGCACAAAGGAACCCGAGCAAAATATTTGAAGTAAAATCTAGATTCAGAAGCAAATCAGGGGCATGACCCACCTGCCTAAATCAATTATTGTACACACATAACCTTTTTTGTTGTTGATCCACCTGACAAGTGAATGCATAGCGTTAACAAGAAAAAAAAATATCACCCTTAGCTTTTCATGCAGGAAGTAACTAATTGAGTAAAAACTAATTTGGAGAAAAAAAAAAGAAGAGTATTCATTAGCTGGCTAGCAGCAGAAAATAAAAGGATTATCCTGGTGTGGAGCTCTAGGAAGAAGTGCTGGAATGTCTATGGCTGGTACCCATCAACCTGTTTGTAACAGCATGTAATAATGGTCAGAGCTGTGCCTCAGCCAGCTTTGGGTCCCTAAGGAGGTGTTTGCAAGGAAAAATAGGCACCTGTGGTTTGTTTCCTTATGTTCCTAAATAAATAGATGCGTATATTTTCAATCTTATCCTCAGTCTCTTGGGATGGGCACCATCTTTCCGGTATGTGTTGGGACAATGGCTGCTCTGCTCCATGCCTGGGCTTTCCAGGAGAAACAAATTGTATAGGGGAACAGATAACACTTGAAAAATGTGAAGTCTGCAAATATCTGCAAAGATGAGAATATTTCCCCATATCAGGGCCCTTCGTGTGAGACTGGGACAGCTGCATGTTGCCTGTCTCAGTTCCATCTGCAGTTTCAAGCAGATACTTCCCTATGGATATGTTCTTCATCACTGCTATTTCTCCATTGCTTCTTTAAAATAGAAGTAGAATTTAATTTTTAAGAAACACATGTTGAAGGCACTAAACCCAGTATTTCTAATACCACTTTATCAATATTAAATATAACTCATGCACCACAACTAGCGTACAGAACAAGAGGGGTAGGATATTGTCTGGTTCAGCATTGTACGTCACTGTTAGTTGTGAAGAGGCTAAGACAGTATTTACAAACAACTAAGAACTTCAAAATCACTAATGTTAGTAAGTGGCTTAAAGAAAGACTTGTCCTCAGTAAGTCTGAACAGATGCTAGTGAAAGCAGAATTAGAATCCAGATTTGCTCAGGGAGCAGGCGCCAAGCCATGTTACAAACACAGGTTATGCATCTGGTCTTTTATTCCGTTTTGCTCAGCAGGGAAAAAACTTGCTTCTCAGGTCCCCAGGGCTACACCTGCGCTGCCGGACACAAGCGGAACACCCTCTGGGGGAACCGTCTCTGTTGTTTGGTTGTTAGCATGCTTTGTGTCAAACAGCACGTTCCCAGGCAGATTCCCAATGCACAGCCTGAGCAAGGTCACCCTGCTCTGGGAAGAAAGAGCATTTTTTAGAGAACAGCCCTTTGCCCATATTGTTTACTAGCACTGACATAGCCATGAAGACCAACATCAACCTAAAGCAGTTGGTGTCCTGCACAGACATGGATGCAGAATCACTGGGTAGGTTAAACGGTATTTAGTAGGGCTGTTTCCTCTAATGGTACTCAAAGATTTGGCTGATAGTAGTGATTTTACCTACATATTGCAACCAAAGCTGTGATGGCTTCCTTTGGCCGTCATACTTTTCCCAGGGCCCATTGAGCGACTTAGAATCTGTAAGAAATTATATCATGTCTACAGAGAGAGTACTCTTTCCCAACCTTATTCACTTTAAAATTAAGTCAGCTAGAATATCCCAAACCAGATTGATTTGCCGTGTAACTTAAAACGGAGAATTTGCACAGGGGTGGGTGAGGACTGCTTGTACCCTCTTTCAGCAATCTCTGCCACGGAGGTGGAAGCAGGGAGCTGAGGCAGCAGTAATAGTAGCGCTCGTGGTACTAGGACCTGAAATAATGTCACCTATATCCAGAGTGATTTCATGTCTGTCCCATTCGACATTTCCATGAAGTGCAGTGTCTGTTATATTCCCCAATCCTAAAATTGAACCCAGTATAAAACTGTGGATTAAGCCCTCATAGCTCAGACATCTAGGTATTCGTGTTCTCAATTTGGTGGTTTATGTAAACAATAGTATCTCTGACCCCATTTAAAAAGACAAAGGAACTGATTTCTTTTTGGTTCAATTCAGTTTCAGTTCAGTTCTACAACACCAGCTTTCCAATGAACAGCAAAACACTCCCCCAGTGGCAAATTTGGTTTCAAAACACAAGCTGTTTTCTAAAAAATGTTTCTGTAACATGCTAAAAGGAGCTACTGTCATGAAGTTATACTGCAAAACTGTCCTCTGTCTGGTAAATAAAAATCAGATACATATCGACCTTTCTGTTTCTCCAGCAGAGATGGTTTATCTGAATAGTACTAATCCTTCCAGTGAGGAGGAAACTGCTTTTAAAAATACTGTAAAATGCTTCAGCAGTGTTCTTTCAAGCTTTGACAATGTCACCGCTGAGCGGGATGATGTCCAACAAGGATATCTGAGAGTGCTTACTGAAGAAGTGTCATTTCTGCACGTTTTTGTTACATTTCTTCCATCAAAATGGGCTTCAGTTTGGTGCAGTAATGCAGGAGCTTTTCCAGCATTGTCTGTGAAGAGCTGCAGTGAGATTAACATTAGTCCTGCACATCATTTAAAAGGAGCCACAGTTCTGCAAGCCAGCTTATCTGTCCACAGGGCGTATTTTTAACAGCGGCAGCTTCTAGTATTTTATGCTTAAACTGCTGCGATTATGTGAAAGATGTTGGAATTGTCTCAGCAGCTGCTTTGTCTGGACAAGGCTGTAACAACTGCAATCTTGCTGCACAAAACTTTGGATCAAGAAAAGCCATCCTACCGTGGTCGTCGTACAAAGTGATCTGAGACTACTACGTCCCCTCCTCCGTCGAATCCTCTCTTAGAGGTTTGCGATAAGTGTTGTGCTTGCGTAACACAAGCTTCAAACTCACTTGGTGAGGTGTGTTTCTTTCCTTTCCTTCTTTCTCCTCAGAACTAAAGCAATATGGGTGTCACACCATCTGCAATGAATGATGAACAGATGTGCTGCTTTACTTTGTAATCTCTCCAAACCAGGGACATCACTGTGAATTTTATTGACAGCACCCTGGGTCCTAGAGTATGATGCATGTCTAGGGCCCACACAAACATAAAGTGTTGCTAAATGTATATGACAATAAGAAGGACACAGTGGTAAGGGGGTCTTGATGGAGTTGTCTGATAAACTATCTTCTTCACACGGTGTGCATTTTTGTAAAAAATACACATTCAGAAGCTGTGAATGCGTGGGCCTATTTGCAGAGTATGTGAACGTATGCTGTAAACGTGCCTCTAAAAATGGATTTAGTGCTCGTAGCAGAGGAGCAATTGAATATAAATTCGAAGTGGAAAAAGCTACTTCTGTTGATGGGTGTATTACTAGTAGAAGTAAGGAATGAGTGGGAGGCAAGATCTTCTTCTCTGATTGATATACGAATTTGTACGGTTTTGTGGTGCTACACGTCTCGCCTAGCATTCACCATTTAAGACAGGCATATAGTATAAACTAGCCATTTAGACATTCTATGCATTCAATTAGACACCTTCATGGGGCATCCAGCCCTTCCTAGGTGCCTAAGAGAGGTGGGAAAATTGCCTCCTGGCATTGTCTGTCTCTCTTCATTGACCAGAAAGAGACCCACAACTATTATATTGGACTAGACACCTGTGTTTTACACAACTAAATTTAGATGATTTGAATTCTACCTTCGAAGACCACAATTTTTCAAGGATGCTGAAATGCTGGAGTTTATATCAGAAGTATTTTAAAGCTACGGGAAAAGCCTTTCAGTGATATTCATACAGAACTCAATGAATTTAGTTTATCCAGCAGACGCACGAGAGAAGATTTGATTATGGTGTAATTATCTGAGAGAAAAGATGAGGTACTGAAAGATCCTTTACTGATAAGAAAGAGAAGACAGAAAGGATCGGTAGCTGGAAACTAGAGCCAGTCGCATTCAGTATGAAATCAGTCTGACAACTAATTTGGGAACGACTTTTGCGAAAAGGGTTGCTTCTCCATTTCTTGGCACTTTCAGGTTGGAACTCAATGATTTCCTGCAGTACATGCTACAGTGAAATCCAAGCTACTGGACTCAAACCAAAGGAAAGTGGGCAGGAGCCAGCCTGCCGGTCCAAGCACAAAACAGGCAGCATAAAGGCACTAACGTGATCCCGGGGAACAGTCCATTTCCCCAGACTGGGTTATTGTTTTCTCCTGTGTTTTAAAAAAATGATGGATCTACCCACAATTCTTTCTGCATCTGCTTATCTGTTCTACCGCCTGACCAAATGTTTACAAGGTAGGAAAATCTCACCAGCTTTTTTGATGCTAGAAACAAAACAACCCTTCCCATCAGAGCATGACCAAGCGATGCCTAGCAACAGGAAAATCAGTGCAATGCGGACTGCTTTGATTTCAGATTTCACTGATTAGTTTTATTTTAACGTATAAGATATGGAGAAACAGAATTCCAGATGGTACAACTTCATTCACAATCTCTCTGTAATATGCCGTAAGACTTCATTCTATAGAGTGATGTATTATTCCAGTTCACTCACTCCTTAAAAGACGTAGATGTGATTTTTTTTCTGCTTCATAGAAATATTTGGTTTTCTATGTGATCTATGGAAGCATAGTATGTACACATGCTCTATACCTTATTCATATCAGTTCCCTTTGTTCTATCACCTGTCTTCCCGCTACATCAATTCCGTCCTCATTCATTGTGCTGTGGCCTTATTGAAACACCCCGAAACATAATTTCTCAACATGTGCAGAACGTCTTTTTCTTCTGAACATTCTGTCAGATAAATGCAGGTTCTCCTGCAATGTTTGGTGGCACTCAGAAACATCGCTCTAAATAGGAAAATAACTTGTCACAGGGTCCTTCCTTCAATGTCATTAATAAAAGAGTAATTATCCTAGATACAAACCAGGAGAAACCTTAAGGTACAGACCTATCTGTAACAATTTTGGGAGTTGCACCAAGGTGCAGGGTTTCTTTCCTTTGCTATCTCCAGTTCGCACACGCTCAGTTCATACATGACTACTACCCTCTTTGCTGCTTGCTGTGGCTGTCTTGCTAATAAAGTTGAGAAAAATACTCTGGCTTATCACAAGGTCTCTTACGCATCTTCTCATTGAAGCCGTACATATTAGCCTGTACTGTCACGCCTGGTTGAAGGTCATACGTGTATTTCCTTAACAACGACCTTAGGTCACTTCAAGGGGCATCGTTATAGAAGGGTCGCAAATGCTGATGATCTTCTTAAAGACTCGAGGAGAGTTGTCATGCTGTGCGAGGGGTGCTATCGACAGGTCATCCCAGAAAACATCTTAATTAACTGGGAAGTGGTTAGATGATCCTGCTTAATTCAGCGTGTGTTCTATCAGGCACCTAATCAATCATCTTCTCCCAGAACAAACCGAAACCATAGCTTATTGTAGCCTGAGGTGAATTGGGTCCATATTTTAGAAGAATATGAGAAAAACATTGTCCAAAAAATCTTGGAAGTAGAAAAAGAAGCTCGGTTTGTGTTCATGAGTTGAATGTGTCTCCTCAATTCAGACAATAAGGATTCCTCTAGAGCAGCTGAATGGCAGCTTTCACAGCATCGCTCGGGAGATACCTAATGAATATTATGAGAAATTAAACAATTGGGTTAGAAAATTACTGTGGAGACAGGAAGAAAAATGATCTTGCCATTTTTTACTGCTGTTTCTTAGCGTTCTCATCTAAAACCCTTTTATCAAGGTTTTTCAACTGCCATTTCTGATTACATTGGACTGAAATTCGTCTATCTGGATGGGAATGTTTGAATGAAATTCTGTTTAAATTGCTTTAACCTCTTTCCATAGGAGAGGAGCAATGAACATTTTGTCTTACTATGTTTTCAGACTTCTACTTGTTCCACTGATGTGAGCTCTTCAGAGAGTCGTTTGGTACAGTGGCTTGACATAGGTCTGATGAACTACTGCGGTTTATAGTCCCAATTCTGGCACATTTTCTTCTTGGCCACTCCTTTGACTTTTTTCTATTGCCCGATTCACACATACGAAATAGCAACTGGAGGATCCAAAGGGGAATTAAAGAGGTGTAGCCACCCCAAAGCGCTCCTCTCATACCGTTATGCTGCTGTGAACTTTGTCTTCCATGTCCCACTTTGTCCACTCATTTGTTGTCGTCACTTCCTATGTTTAGTATCATTAATATTTTAAGCCCTTAAATCAGGGCCTGTCAACTTTATTTCTGTGTGAAGTTGCACAAATGTTTCTGGCACTCTGCAGGTAAAATTAAAATAATATATTATGCTAATAGTGACTATTTTGGGGCAATTTAACATTCTGAAAACAGGGCAATCTATCTGCAAAATATATTCCTTTTTGCTTTTTGGTAATATTATTATTATCATCCATTCTGAAGTGGCAGTTTAGTACTTCAAGTGGACTAACAGCATCTTTCAAAATTGCAGTTTGATCACAACATAATTTTTTTTCCCCTTTGAAATCATAACTTTGAATTCGACGTAGACCAGCAAAACTAAAAAAATTTCTGGCCGTCTAAATGTCATTTGGATTCATCAATCCAAATTCAGGTGCTTGCAATGTAGGTATCTGCGTATAAATAAGGCATGTAAGATTCAATTTACCTGAGACAAATCTTTCTAGATGGTCCTGTTTCTTCCCCTGAACTACGCAGAACATCTGGACAAGTAGCGTATCTCTGTGCTGAAGATATTTAAAGTTAGGTGAGATTAATCCTGTGCTGGTGCTCCCTTCTTCAGCATTTTGATGCTCTAACTCCAGTCTCAAGGTAACTTGCTGCTTACTTTAGAATACCAATTGACACCCTTTACAAACCAATTATAAATTTAATGAGTGTTGCAGTGAGTGAACTTCTCTCCAGTGAGGCAGCTCCTTCCCTGTAAGCACTTACTTTGATAATGTGGTAGGGGGGATGGCTGGAGTCCTGCTATTTGCAATATATTTGTTATGTGGATAAGAGCCGCAGTCTATAAACCTGTCAATCTGGTGCTTTTATACCAACAGAAAACTCATTTTAAAGTGAGAGTGGAGGAAAGGACATCACCAAGAAGTAAATAATATCCTTTTGTAATAGTAGCTTATGCTTATCTGGGGACTTTTTTTGATGCCAAGGTACTTCAGAAAGTGTATCTGAAATGTTAAGTGAATAAGATATTGCAAGGAACAAACTATTACTTTATGTCAGCAAGGACTGAAGGTTACAGAAGCTTACAAGTTGCCTCCTCTCACTGAAAATGTCAACATCAGTCGAGCTCTCAGGCTAATTCAATTATTTTCCCTTTACAGTATGATGTCCAAAGTAAGTGTTCGTGGTGCTTGAATGTCTTCAGCTCCCCTGCACATTTCGGTCCGTCTCAGGCGCGGCGGCTTCGGATCTGACCCCCTGTCAGCTCCGCTGAGCGCAGACAGCAGCAGAGCTGCCGCGGGAACTGACGGGCGTCACGATTTCCCTTGGTCTTTCTATCATTCTGCTTCCGAATGAACTTTCAGTCTGTCAATGTCTAGGGTATATGTATTGAGGGCTCCAACTTGTAGGGATTNGGCAGCAGAGCTGCCGTGGGAACTGACGGGCATCACAATTTCCCTTGGTCTTTCTATCATTCTGCTGCCGAATGAACTTTCAGTCTGTCAATGTCTAGGGTATATGTATTGAGGGCTCCAACTTGTAGGGATTAGAGAGATACAAAATTCCCTATGTTAAAGTTATTAAATTAATCTGCTTCATTGACAGATGAAGCANAGCAGCAGAGCTGCCGCGGGAACTGACGGGCGTCACGATTTCCCTTGGTCTTTCTATCATTCTGCTTCCGAATGAACTTTCAGTCTGTCAATGTCTAGGGTGTATGTATTGAGGGCTCCAACTTGTAGGGATTAGAGAGATACAAAATTCCCTATGTTAAAGTTATTAAATTAATCTGCTTCATTGACAGATGAAGCAGACTGGAGAAAGGAGCGTGGGGGCTTAGGGCATCGGGAGAGGACATGGAATGATTTATTACAGTGCATTTTAGAATACTTTCAAAGTCCTAATCATCTTTGTAATTTGAAATCACTTTGGATCTATCAGAGCTTATCCAAAGATTGACAGAAATTAAAAACAAGTAATATTTTAAATATTTAAATAAAGTGTTTGAGTGCAGTTAGCAGAGATGAGTGAACATCAAACTGCTGCATTTGACACGCAGATGTTACAGAGAAGTAAAGTATAGATTTCGGACCACAATGTTTATGCTGTAGCTCCTCTTTCATTCTTGCAGCTTCCTAGAACGTACCGCTGAGGTTTTTAGCCTAATGGCCAGAACAGGTAATGGAAACACCAAAACATTCTCTGGTATGGCAACAAAGCACGTCTGAAGCTAGAGTGCTTTTCTCTTTTTGAGGATCAAACATGCAGTAATTCACCACTGTCTTGAGATCTGTGTCATCACTTAGAGCTGCACAGTGAATATAAAATGTGACTTCACCAGGAGGGTAATGTTAAACATCCTTGTTACAAATAAATGAAGCCCTGTGTTTGGGTCTGGGTCACTTAATGGGTTTGGGCCTGTTAATTAAACTATCTTCACCTTTTCGCTGCCAAGATTTTAAGCATTTTTTAGCTGCTTTAACAGCATAGATACATCCACTGCTGCAATCTAGCATGTCGTCCTTTTCTTTGCTCCTGTATTCAGCAAGACTCCTTCTTCATACTCACTGTATAGACAAGACTTCTTATATAAGGTTGATGCTTTGTTTCTGCCAGAATAGATCCTACTTCAGATTTGTCAAAGCTCTGTGATTATACCTGGGGGCTGACTTACGGCAATGAGACTGTTGGCTGGAGGCATCCTGCCTTGCTGAATCCCATGCCCTTGGCTGTCTCAAAAGCAGTTGTCAAGAGCAGCTTTTCAAAATTAATTCCCTAACATGGGAGAGGCTTCATCCCAGCACCCAGAGCCATAGCTCTCCTGCCCTCAGTGCAGATTTCCTGTGGGCTACCCTCACAGTCCTGCCCCAGACCCAGAATAAGATCCACGTGAGGTCTGTATGAGATTTTTGGTTGGGAGTAACCCATAAAAACCCACAGAGCTTTTGTTTTGGAAAATTTACACCCTCAGTTGTCTAAAAATCATGCCTTAATAGATGAATGTGATTCACCTGCTTCATTTTTCAAGCTATCAGGTATGTGCTACACACCTCAAATAAACACGTAAGGACAGAGATCCTGCCAAGATCTCAAATCCACGTTTGGCATGACACAGCGAGTGATGGTGGTTATGAGATAAAAGGGTGGAGGAGACGGGAAGGACAAGAGCTGCTGCTAAGATGGTTGTTTGGCTGCATGTGGAAAAGGATCATCCAAAGCAATTTGGAAGACCTGAAAGCACTGACAGAACAGTTTTGGGCAGGAGGACGGATGATCATAGATAGGCCAGAGGGGAGGACAACAGGAGACAGCAAGGCTGACTGATGTTGGTGGGAAGATGAAAAGAGCAGAGAAAACAGAGAGTTAAACGTAAATTGTTTAGAAAACCAGTACTGACATCCAAGTCTGGTCTGTGAATTGAGCCCTATGTCTACCCATTTGAGGCAGAACAACAACATTTTCACACAGCTGGATGTAGAGCTTCAAACTGCTCCCCTGTGCTCCCATTTCTAGCACTTGTATAGATTATTGTCTTCTTTATTTCTCTTTTTACTAACCACATTTCAAAAGTTTAAGTAGGAATTGAAAGAAAAATACCAGAATTCATAAAACTTTACTGCTTTATTATAAATTTAAAATCCTATTCTGAAATTAAATACATAGAAAGAATGATAAGCAGCCTTCTGCTTTACCTGTTTAATGTCTGCCATTTTTTCCCTCCTACTATATGAAAAAAAATATTTCTGTCCCCTTATGGTGTGTATTTAAAGTACAATATCTCTAGGGACAGCTAAAAGGAGAGAAAGCTCCGTATGAAGAGAGACGCTGCACAAACACAGGGTCAGAAACTTTCCCAGTCCCAAAGAAGTCATAAAAAAGAAATTGGGAGGCACATGGTTAAGATTTACCCACTGAATAGGACTACACACGCCTGTTGCCTACGCCGTGGCCTGGCCATCCACCATGGGTTCGGACACAGTGCGTGCCGCAGCTCTGCGGCTGGGCAGCCCCGTGCTGCCTCAACCGCTGCACAGTTTAGCAACCCTGGCATCTTCTACAGGCTTGTTCTTTACGCTTTTTCTTCCCATTATACATGGATCACACAAAGAGATCCAAACCCACATGTGTCTCTTCATCAGATTCTGCTGCTTTCTCTAAGGGGAGTGTGTGGGGTAAAGAAAAATTCTCAACCAAAGCAGGCACTCAGTTTATTCATCTCAGAGTAACTCCATGCATTTTGCAAGGTTAATCTGCACCATTCAGCTACAAGAAAATGTAGCAGAGGCAAATGCTAGGCAGGCTAATTTGGTATTGTCCACCAGGGACAGAGGAGAGAAGAGAAAGCATCATCTTTCTTCCTTGTTCAGCAGGGATTTGGCTGAGGCAACAGCAGCAGGATTGGCAGCGTGCAGCCAAATAATCAATGTTGAAACGCAGATATTCCTGAGGAGAAATCTTCCTATCTGAATGATATCTATACCTGTACAGGAGTAAACCATGGAGCTTCCTTTGGTACACCCCTCTGGAAACGTGAAGGAGGCCTGTCGGCATCTCCTGGCCTCCGCTCTAGGTTGGCAGCAATTTCTGCAATGCAGCAAGGACAGGGAGCTCTCCACATAGTTTGGACTCGTGCGAGAGGTTTTTGTACGTCTCTCTCCCCAGCTGAGCCTCTAATCCTTCCACGGCTGAGATGAAATAGCCCCTGACACAAGGAGCATAAGGATTTCTTTGGGAAAACGTAAATGTGTCCTGTTTTGCTAGTCAGGCTGTGAGAGTCTCGAACTAGAGGAGGCAAGTGCGTTTGCTATTGTTGCACAATAGAGCCAGCTTTTATCTGGGGCTTCTTACTGCATCTATCATATAACAACCAACAATAAACAGCACAGTCTTCCCTGACAGCTGTGTGTTGAGAACTATAGGAACTTTCTTGGAAGAAAGGGCATGTGAGTGGCTGTAAACAGAGGAGGATGTGAAACGATGGGCAAGGCTGGTGCATGGGAACAAGCGTCTCTGTTGGTACGGAGGGAGGAGGTGGCCCAGGTGGGCAACTCTGCCTCAGCCAGGGTCCAACTCACTCACTGTGCTCCATGCTTCTCTTCACTCAGTGCATTCAAAGGGATGCAACTACTGCATCCCAGCTGAAGTACCACAGTTGCCAGCATTTAAAGGCAAATTCTAGCCCACACACCTGTATGAAAGGGTGTACTAGCATCACTGCTACTTTTGACAATGCCAAAAAACCCTACTTCTTAGCATGTACACCAGTGATTTATTTCCTTCTTTAAGTTTTACTTTTATTACAAATTCATGCATTATCTCCCATAAATGTATTGCAATGTCAGCAAATGCTGAGTATGGGGGGTTTTAAAGGTAATACTATAAAATGTTTTCTCCTTACCTCCCGTTGCTGTTGAGCAATATATTTCCACTCCGTACGCACAGTCTTGTAAAAAATTACTGTCCCTAGGAAGTTATGATAGGCTAATAATTTTGCTGTCTTCCTACAGTTATCGCTTCTATTAAATATCTCACTTGATAACAAGTGATGGGACATGGATAAACAAATTATACATTCCTGAACAGAACCCTCCAAGACAATTTTTTTTCATAAAGAAGACTCCACTAAGACTGTACTCTGGACTGCCTTCAAGATATAATTTTAGTTGTCCTAAATAGTTGCATTCTGTTGACATTTGGTTAGTTAGGATGTTATTTTCTGGTGCATGCTGTAGCACTAAAGTAAATTGCCCTAGGATTTTAAAAGCACATTGGCTACAACTTTCATTTGCAAGAAAAGGTCAAACCTTACTAAGTTAAGCAACTACTAGCAGAAATTGTCACGGGGCTATAGTTAAAATAGAAAGCTCACAAAGCAGAGTCTGCACTCTAGAGAGATTAGGGAGGTTTAGGAGCTCATTGCGTGGATGGGAAGAACAAATACCAGCTCCTTACCATAACGTCTCCAGTCTTCTCTCATTAAACCCTCTCCAAAGCTGTTTGCTAGGCAAGTTCTCCATTCAGGGCTCCCTGAATCCTCTAATCCCTGATCACCTGAAAAAGGACTTACAAGCACAATAGTTTGTCCAGCTAACTTTTCTTCAACTGTATCAGTTTCTCTGATAAAAGACAACTTACCCTATAAATTGTGCTTCACCTAATCACAGGCAGTGGTTGGAAATCCCTGTTTACATTACCATTTAGATGTAAAAAAGACACAAAAAAGAAAAAACACAAGGATTAGTCTTAGGAATAAGGCATAATGTGTCTGGGAAATTATTCACAACTGTTCATCCGGTGACCAGAGCGGCTCTATAAAAGGCAAAATTAAAGAAATNCAAAAAAGATGCAAAAAAGAAAAAACACAAGGATTAATCTTAAGAATAAGGCATAATGTGTCTGGGAAATTATTCACAACTGTTCATCCAGTGACCAGAGCGGCTCTATAAAAGGCAAAATTAAAGAAATTGAAATAATTTAAAATAAATCAATTGTACATGAGCTTTGCCAAAGTTCTTCTGTTTTATATTTATTGATGTGTTTGATAATACATGGTTGTGTTTTGATACGACTTGATTAGTGCTAAGCCTTCAGCAAGGTTAGGAAGTCAACCTGTCATTTGGCCCTAAAAAAAAAAAAATCTTCCTGCGATCTCTCAGTGTAAAACGCTTCTCCTGTTTCTACTGTTTTATGTTGCCATCACAGAAAGAGCTGCTACCTGTTAAAAATAAAGTACGAAGTAAAGACAAAGCTTTGAAGACCAGCCCCTGATGGTTTATATATTTTTACCTAAAGAAAGTAGTGAGCTTTGATGCCTCTGAGATTATTCATATGAATAGGGGTTAATAAGTGGTTAGAGATCGTTGCTTTAAAACTAATGTCATGAAGGGTAAGGAGCGTGAATTGTCCATTATTTCAATGGGACATGAACTCAAAATGGTACTATCACAATTAACAAGATGATCAGACTAGGAAGGAGCAGGAAGGCTGTGTTGGCCCAGAGAATTATCCTCTTATATGGAATAGAGCTCACTTTCCTGCCGAATGGCATGGAAGATCGCAGGAAACCTTGTGAAATTAAGTTAGCGGTAAAAACATACAGTCTGTTACAATGATGTGCCAGATCTGCTGTTTTCTCTACCCCAGCAGCAGAAATGTGATGCTGCAGCCTCCCAGCATCCCCCCGTTAGCTGCCTGCCCAGTGTCTGTTTTGTCTCCTGCACCTCAACATTTCAGAGCACGTTTCTCCCGCCCGCAGCCTTTGGAACATGTAACGGACCCATCCCACCTAGCCACATAGTGCCTAAATCCTGACCTTGGTGCCCGTTCAGATAGAGTCCCACTTGCCAAAAAACAACCTGAAACCTTTTGTTTCCTTTTATAACACCTTGCAAAGCATGATTTAAATACCATTCTTGGGTGAACTCCAATACAAAGACAGTTCAATAGGTAAAGCAAAATCCATGTATGCAAGCAAAGCAAAACAAGGAATTCGTTCACTGCTTCCCATCGGCAGGCAGGTGTTCAGCCATGCCCAGGGAAGCAGAGCTCCATCACAGGTAACAGTGGTTACTTGGGAAGACAAACGCCATCACTCAGAACACCCCCCGCTTCCTTCTTCCTCCCCCAGCTTTATATGCTGAGCATGACGCCATATGGTGTGGGATATCCCTGTGGCCAGTTGGGGACAGCTGTTCTGGCTGTGTGCTCCCAACTCCTCGTGCACCCCCAGCCCACTCGCTGGTGGGGCAGGGTGAGGAGCAGAAAAGACCTTGGCTCTGTGTGAGCACTGCTCAGCAATAATGAAAACATCCCTGTCTTATCAACACTGTTTTCAGCACAAATCCAAAACATAGCCCCATACTAACTGCTATGAAGAAAGTTAACTCTGTTGCAGTCAAAACAAGCACATAGAGGAACTTTGTTTTTTAAAGACAGATAAAAATGCTAACCCTTTAAACATAATATAGCATAGCTTCAGTATCACTTGGTCGCCTAAAGATCAGCTGCATAACATTATTTAAAGCATCATGACAAATATGAAAGGATGATCATACTTGGAACGATTCACTTGGAAATGCACTATCAAGACATACTTAGCCTTAGGACCGTTATACAGTCACGTGTCTGTCTGCCCCAGGTACTGCCTTGCTCACGGTTAAGGCTGGGGTTGCGGGATGACACTTATCCTGGAAACTTTTAATTTAATCAGCTTTATTTCTGCTTGTCTGGAAACACGTTTCAGGCTTCAGTCCTGTTTGCTACTGTTAATTTTGCTTTCTTTTATTACTCTGGAATGTAATCACTGTTACTGCTATTCTTCCTTAATATTACTTGAGATGTGATAGCACCGAAAGGCCTCAACAGGGAGCAAGGTTCCCTTGAAATTGGAAAGGGAATGGGTATGTGGGAATACATCATCTGTGCCACAAAAAGTTTAAAACGGGATTCAAACCAAGTTGTAATAATGAAGGACTAGATGGAAATGAACACAGTGATGATGAGATGAATAATCACGATGCTGTGGTTACATAAGACAGTTCTGTGCTTCCAAAGAACTTCTAAGTCTGGTTCTCTAAGTATAATATAAGAAAACCTCAAGAATATCAGCTTCAGCTTATCTTGGCTGTTAACGGATGAGTGATTTCTTGGAGGCTACACATCTAGGCTGCAGAAGGCAGTGATGTCTTGAGGAGGGTTTTAAACAGGATCATGGTCTACTGCAGGGCAAGTGCAGGATGTATGAAGAGCGATGTGCAAAGAAGATTACAGTCTTTTGTGAGTGAAACAGAAAAAGGAACCTTCAAAGCTGCTAGCATGATAATGAAAGGCAGAAGGGCGACATGTTCTAAGGCAAAATCAGAAAAGTAGGACAAGGTAAAATTGTGCAAAACCTCAGCCGTGAGGTGTAACATCTCAGGTTCAGCAGTGGCAAGGGTGAACTTGTGAAGGCAGAGATGGGCTGCTGGCTAGGGAACACAGCAGCTTTTCTATCATCTTTTGATAGCTTAAAAGAAGTAATACAGGCAAAAGGAACCAAAGGTAGTATAGTGGGCTTTGCTGCTATGGGAGGTGAGCAAGGTTTGAATAGCAGCGTGCAAAGCATTAACAAGAATATGCTTTAGAATGAGTTTCGGTTGGATTTAAATGTGGCCTGGATGTTTGCAAAAAAGAGAAAAATAAAGCCCACATAGTGGGACAACACAGGGACATGCCAGCAGCAGCAGTATCCGAGAGTAAGACAGTTTGAGGGTATCACAAGTGTCACGGTTGAAAGCTGGGCTAGCTATTAAACAAATGACAGACACTCTTTGTTAACCCCCTCCCTCCTCAAAAGGGGGGAAAGAGAAAAGGGAAAGAGACTTACAGGTTAGAAAAGTTAAAACAGCTTTAATCTAACTACAATAATAATCGTACTAGAAAGAATAATAATGAAATATACGCAAAACCAATATTGAGCTCCCCCCTTGCTGACAATACTTCACCCAGATGCTGTGGGTCATGCCCCAGGAAAGTCCCAGACTGTCCTCAGCAGGAGACAGGAACTGCATTCAGGAATGCTCACATCACGATCAAAGGCAGGAGGATTAGGTAGAGTCCTCCTCCAACACTTCAGCAAGGAGCTGGGAAGAGCTGGAGAACAGTATCCTGCAACACCACTAGGATACCCACTGCCAGCCCCATTCTGGGCTGAAATAGGCTCCTGGGCCACAGGTGTGGGTGGAAGCACCAGGGGAGGCTGCTTAGGGCCCATCAGTGCCCTCAGGCCCCTGGCCATAAAGGGAGAGTGAGTGACCCTTGTGATCCCTCAGCTTTATAGTGAGCATGATGTGTATGGGGTGGGATACTGCATTGGGTCACACCACGACAATAAGGAAGATAAGCTTTGTTTTTCCTTGGTCAAGACCATGATTGGATATCCAAGGGGAGATGCCAAAGACTGGCTAAATTTCAGAGAGCAGTGAAAGAGGGTAAGTGAAGAGGCCGTTTTAAATTGCAGTGAACTGTAGAGAGAAAAGGCTAAACCAATTTTGACTGGAAAGCCAAAGTTCTAGTTAATCGTGGAAAGCTTAATGGAGGACAATATTTCAGAAAGAAAATTTAGTTAATTTGCTTAGAAAGCATCTAACACAACAATGATCAAAGTGGAGACCAAAGATACAAATTTTTGTGAGGATACCAAACTTGCAGGTAGACCAATGTTTTAATAGGTCTTACTAATGCTTAATTACAGTCAAGGCTTTATTAAGGAGCTTAAGAAGAGTGTTCTGTGATTCTTTACAATGGAACAATATAATTATTGTGAATCAACTCAGCATCTTCATCTTTCTCTTATGCTACAAAGGGACTCAAAAATTACGTAGTTGAAAGGATAAGCTATTGTTCCAGAAACCAAAGCTAGATAAAATGCAGGACAAGTTTAATGTAAGGCTGCAATTAAATGAATAAAAACCATGTGATATAAAAAGCTTTGATGATGGGAATAAAGGAATCAGAGGTTTGCAAGATTGTAACGTGTAATTATTGCTAATAACCTAGTTTCAATGTAGCACTCTTTCAGTTTAAAGGCTCCCAAGATGTCTTAGAGACTATGTTGTAAAGGTATGCTTTTAAGAGTTTTGTTTTGAGCTTTTTACAGTTGGACAAAGTAGTAACCGTACTTGCAAAATCACCACTGTGAGCAGAAGGGTAATCAATGGCCATTCAGAGAACACAGTGCAATTTTGCTCAGCCTTTAGTGCAGCCCCTCCATCTCTTGTCTCCCCTTTGCTTCAACTTCACTGCTTTTCCTCACCCTCTCCCACTCCCGAGCCCCTACTCACTTCCCTTTCCTCCAGTGTCACTCTCTCATTATTTCTCACGTGACTGTTCATGGCCCTTCCCTGTAAAAACCCAGGCCTAACACAGATCTAATATGACATTTGCTTCCTCACGGTTTGTTGCCTTTGTTCATTCCTGCATTCAGCGTCACCTTTGCCCAGCAAGTGTGTAAATGCAGGAGGACAAGGCAGGCTGCCGCTCCATACTGAGCAAAGCCCTGCGACTAGGCAGGCACATCGCTGGTGGATCCAGAGCACACCACAGCGCTTGTGATTAACAGTATAGCAGTGTCATAGCAGTATAGCATACTGCTATAGCAGTAACAAACTCAACGGTAAATGGAAAATGTATTAAATTAAGGGATGTCTTTATAGAAGGGATCTGCTGGAAAGGAGTCTCATCCTGGAGAAATACAATCCAGCTCCATACCAACAATTTGTTAAAGTAACTTATTTTACAACAGAAAGTGAATAACAGCAACTTTCTTTCCTGAAGGTATTGCTAAATACAGAGAAATTACCCAAGAAGGAATTTGTCCCNACAAACTCAATGGTAAATGGAAAATGTATTAAATTAAGGGCTGTCTTTATAGAAGGGATCTGCTGGAAAGGAGTCTCATCCTGGAGAAATACAATCCAGCTCCATACCAACAATTTGTTAAAGTAACTTATTTTACAACAGAAAGTGAATAACAGCAACTTTCTTTCCTGAAGGTATTGCTAAATACAGAGAAATTACCCAAGAAGGAATTTGTCCGGGTTTTCTGGCTAAAACCTCTTCCTCTAACTTCTCTGCTAGATCTGGTATACTGCTGATCAAGGCTCACGTACCTCATCTAAAAGACAACGTTACAAAAGCACCGTGTCCCAGTCACAGAACGCTGGTAAGTGGCGGGCTTGTGGGGAAAGACCAGGAAAAATCCATTTTTCTAGTTTTTCCTTGCAGTCACTTTTCTCTCCTTATGACAAGCACTGCTCAGCAGCCATTTATTATTTATTTCATACACTAAAAGTGTTCAGGATACTGTTACGTTTCTGTTATTGAGGCTAATGGAAACATATTTTTAAAATAGTTACATTTTCCTGTCCTACTGTGCTACAGGCCAGACATATTCTGGTGGATTTTGAGACATTTTGAAAGTATCATTAATTGCCAGTGATATGATGGATCCAAGGCCCAAAGATCAAATTTCTTTTCTTCAAAGTGAAAATTGGTATGCCAAGGAAAATCAGCTCAGCATGGCTTTGCCATCTGAGAGGGGTTCTGGACAGGAAAGTGCTACCATGTTTGGCAATTTGTTGTCCTGATAAAGCACTGTATATTTTTTTTAGTCTGGTTATTAATTCCAACACTGTAACTTCAATTATCAGGTCCATTAAATATCCTCTGCATTTCATATTTCTGCATCACTTCAATAAAATGAGATTCAAACAAAAAAAGCAAACGAAGAACCCATGGAACAAAACAGATTGTGTATTAGCAAAAATATAGTGAAACCCCCTCCTTACAGCTTTTTATGTGAAAAAGTTGGACTTTTTTTGTGTTTACATTTCTCTTTTATCAAATAAAGTGTGGCTTCAGTGCTGCACAAAATAGAAATTCTGAGCTAAGCTGTCGTTCATTGATGTCCCAAGATTAAATTGACATTTTGGATAATATTCTGTGGCATGCAGTGTAAAAACACAGAACCCACTCTGATGAGCTGCTGAGAATCACTGATTTCAGTGAGAATTGAGGGCATTTGGACTTGTTATGAACCTTCACTTTTTGCTATCATAGCCATGTTTGTACCAGCCCATCAAAATGGAGTCAAAATCAAACATGAAGACGATGACAAAAATGCAAAAGGACACACTGGTGCTGAAATGCATTTAAATTTCAAAATAAAACTTCTCGCCAGCTGAGCTCTGTGCAATACTGGAGTGGGAAAGTAAGAATAGAAAAAAGTCTATGGTAGACTGCATGCCTGTCGTGCCTGACATTTTTGGGAGTCACAAGTCTGGGGTTACCTGAACGAACCTGGGGTTGAGATGCTGTGTGACCATGAGTAACTCTTTAATCTTCCTGTAAAAATCTGCAAAATGTCAGGTGGATGAGAAGGTTGGGTGATGCCAGCAGTTCATTCCCACATCCTTCAATAATTGCAGATATTGTATGTAAAAAGATGGAGACAGCTATTTGAGGAAAGTATTCCACAAGTTCAATGCATTTTGACCTTATGCAACCTATGAAGTTGTCCTCTTGAATAAATGGACCGAATACAGGCGTACCTTGATGGCAAAGTTCCTGACAGTGAGAAAGAATGTTCCGTTTAACCTGCCACAGATTTCTGGGGGTGCAGATGGAGAGGAGTGGGGCAGGGGTTGTAATGTCTTTATTAACACTTTCTGGTTTCTTGAAAAATCTTGCGTGTCGTTTGATGTGCTTGTGTTTTCAGAGCTCCTCCCATTGATTTGAGGGCTGCATCTGCCTCTTCTTTTAATGACACTGACAAGTGAAGATAGAAGATGAAAGCTCTGTGGATGGTGTGAATGACTGCGTCTGGGGAGGTGTGGAAGAATGAGTGTTTGCATAACTGGAAGATAATGTACTGCTTCGCATCATTTATCAGAGAAATCTGAGACAAAAGTCATGGGGAGGAAGAATAAATATGGAGCTCTTGTGCTAGATATAATTTCAATAATATAACTTCAATTATGAAAGCCGTGTAAACAGCAGGAGAATCACAAGGGCAGCAGTAAAAGCAGATGTGTTCACATGAGCCCTGATTTAGCAGTTCTGGCATTTTTACAGAGGATGCTTCATCTTTGTCATTGCTGTGGGAATAAAGAGAAGCGGAAACAATAAAGGCCTCCTGAATTTCCTCTGATTAATCCCCTATATCTCTTCTTGTCTATTAGCAAGAATTCAAAACTAACTGCCTAGACATAACAGTCTTGCAATGCAAGGGAAAGATCAGGGGAACTTTATAGCCTCATTAGCCAGTTGCAGAAAATACAATTTCTCTGATACTGCATCCAGATAGCTCTTTTCTCAAATAGCTTAAACCAGCGGCAGTACTGTACAGAATTTGAGGCCAGAGAGCATTACATTGTTAGAGAATGACCTCCTATATAACCAGGCTGAACACTTTCTCCCCGCTGCCCTTTACAGTAAGCCAAATAGCTTGTTTGGAATACAGTGACTTTCCGAAATGCCTTCAGACCTGATGTGAATACAACGAGAGAGAAAAACCACCACTGCAGATTTTTAGCGACGGCCAAGCACACCCATCATTAAGAATCCATGTCTTGTTTCCCATTTAAATTTGTCTGCCTTGGTTCCTGGCATGACTTTCCCAGAACGGCTAAAGACATAGTCCCCCGTANAGAAGGTTGGGTGATGCCAGCAGTTCATTCCCACATCCTTCAATAATTGCAGATATTGTATGTAAAAAGATGGAGACAGCTATTTGAGGAAAGTATTCCACAAGTTCAATGCATTTTGACCTTATGCAACCTATGAAGTTGTACTCTTGAATAAATGGACCGAATACAGGCGTACCTTGATGGCAAAGTTCCTGACAGTGAGAAAGAATGTTCCGTTTAACCTGCCACAGATTTCTGGGGGTGCAGATGGAGAGGAGTGGGGCAGGGGTTGTAATGTCTTTATTAACACTTTCTGGTTTCTTGAAAAATCTTGCGTGTCGTTTGATGTGCTTGTGTTTTCAGAGCTCCTCCCATTGATTTGAGGGCTGCATCTGCCTCTTCTTTTAATGACACTGACAAGTGAAGATAGAAGATGAAAGCTCTGTGGATGGTGTGAATGACTGCGTCTGGGGAGGTGTGGAAGAATGAGTGTTTGCATAACTGGAAGATAATGTACTGCTTCGCATCATTTATCAGAGAAATCTGAGACAAAAGTCATGGGGAGGAAGAATAAATATGGAGCTCTTGTGCTAGATATAATTTCAATAATATAACTTCAATTATGAAAGCCGTGTAAACAGCAGGAGAATCACAAGGGCAGCAGTAAAAGCAGATGTGTTCACATGAGCCCTGATTTAGCAGTTCTGGCATTTTTACAGAGGATGCTTCATCTTTGTCATTGCTGTGGGAATAAAGAGAAGCGGAAACAATAAAGGCCTCCTGAATTTCCTCTGATTAATCCCCTATATCTCTTCTTGTCTATTAGCAAGAATTCAAAACTAACTGCCTAGACATAACAGTCTTGCAATGCAAGGGAAAGATCAGGGGAACTTTATAGCCTCATTAGCCAGTTGCAGAAAATACAATTTCTCTGATACTGCATCCAGATAGCTCTTTTCTCAAATAGCTTAAACCAGCGGCAGTACTGTACAGAATTTGAGGCCAGAGAGCATTACATTGTTAGAGAATGACCTCCTATATAACCAGGCTGAACACTTTCTCCCCGCTGCCCTTTACAGTAAGCCAAATAGCTTGTTTGGAATACAGTGACTTTCCGAAATGCCTTCAGACCTGATGTGAATACAACGAGAGAGAAAAACCACCACTGCAGATTTTTAGCGACGGCCAAGCACACCCATCATTAAGAATCCATGTCTTGTTTCCCATTTAAATTTGTCTGCCTTGGTTCCTGGCATGACTTTCCCAGAACGGCTAAAGACATAGTCCCCCGTATTTTTTCCTGTTAAGGGATGTATGCTTTGCAGTTCCTTTGCCTCTCAAGCTCCCTTTCGATACGCTCACAGGGTGACCTTTTGAAGAATTAGGTCAAGCAATGGGAACAGTGACACAAAGCTCAGCACAGTAACAAGAGTGTAAATATACTGAAAATCTCTTCACCAAAAAGCATTTGCTCCCACTCTCAGATCATTTCTGTGAATCTCTTATGCATATTCTCTAATATTTCAAGATTGTTCTAAAACATGTTGCCTTTAAAAATATGTGGAACAGTTCTGTACCAGGCTCTCCCGTCCCTGAGGTAAAAGCGTCGCTTTGCCTGTGCTCAGTGTTCTCTCTTCCTACCTACAAGATTTGCATTTTTCTTCACAGTGGCCTCCGTTCACATTTTCACTCTTTTTAATCCCAAATGGTTTTCAGGAGTCAGTGATTTGCCAATAAATACCCATTCTCTTGGTATGGGATAAAGTTTCTGTTCTCGTATATTAGGGTATATCGATTGTGTGAAAATATTTTCTGTATGAATGGACTAGCATATTGAATTATTCAGATGTCTCGAAAGACTGTCTAGCCTTCATCAATATTTACCACTTTACTAGCATCATCCAAAGTTTCTGTCAGGAATGAGCTTGGGATTATTCCAAATCTTCGCAAAACTTTTGGTAGTATTCGGTCTACTGGCAACCCTTGCAGAATGTTTGCCAGTGATTCTGCACTGAAAATTAGTGTTTAACATTTGACTGCTAGACAACACTGGATCCATTCTAAGATGTATTTTACTGATACCACACTCCACATATTTTTTACTGATACCACACTCCATATTTCCTTTTTACTAAGGAATCTAGTTGTCTAACAGTTAGGTGGTTATCTTTAGTAACTAAATTTGTAAACTTATCAAAAAAGGAAATTATCTGTGTTTGACTGGATCTATTTTCCATACTTCACCTGTATAAATTATGCCATCAGTTTTTAATTCGTTAACAAATGAATACCGTACAGCTTTCAGATCGATGTGAGACACGGCCTACATACGAGAACCTGGATCATTCTGCTCACAGTATGAATATTAGCATAATATTAGTCTTCTTCCAGTCTGGAGGAATTTTCATGGCGTATCAAGGCAAACACACAGCAATGGGCCACAAATCTCTCTCCCTAGATTTTGCTCAACTCTGCAGCTGATTCCGAGTCTGCAGGAGTTTTTATGGATGTCATTGCAACTCTGAGTCACTGAAGATAGCTATGACTAAGCTGTTATAAAATCTTCTCTTTCCAGGCAAGGTGCGCGGTTTTTCTGTGTATTAAAGAGTACAATTATCTATGGCTGAGCTGTCATTCTAAAGCCAGATCACTTTCCTGCAGCGTAACACAAAGAACTACAAACTCTTGCACTGCTATCTACATTTTTTCCCTTCTGTGTAATGGCTAATTCCTGGCACAGGTTTTGTGGTTTTGTTAAATCCCTTAATGCTTTCATCAAAGTTCCAGGTCAAGGCTCATCGGATGAGCAATTGATAGACACACTTGATAATGACTTACATTCAAAATGAAAAAAAAACCCCACAGATAACATATGTTCTAATTTAATTAGAGGCTTTTTTTAAGACGATGATTTGCGGTGTATTAATTCACCCCCCTTCTTCTCCCTGAAACAATCTATTGGATATTAGAATAAGAAAGGAAGAAGGAATGGAAAAAATAAAGGAGTAATCATTGACATTTTGGGTTTCTTAGGAAGAATCAGTGACTGAGAAATTCAGGGGATTCTGATGGAAACGCTGTAAAAATAAAATTTCCTCTTTTTTTGAGTATTTTAGAAGATTTTTATGAAATCCTAAAAATGTAGCATTTTCATAAACAATGTGGAAAAAATTATATGTATTTCATGGATTCAAAACTCTTTTACTGGTTTTCAAACTCCGTAAGATATTATTGCAACCCTCTAGTCTGAATTTCTACAACATATACAAGACTTCCAAGAATATGTTACTGTTTCTCGCTTCTCTCCATCTGATATCGGTTGGTAAAGATCAAACTTTTTAGAAAGAAACATCTAGTGATGATCTAACTTCTCTGTGTGATATTCCAGGTTTAATTATCTTCCCTGATAAAGCTTCCAGTTTATTTCTAGTGTGAATTTCTTTTACCTCAACTTTCAGCTGTGTCTTTGTATACGACTCTGAGGATCCTCCATTAGCAACATTTTCTTCCCTTTGTAGATACTTCTGAACTGAAATCAGACTTTCCCTTAACCTTCTCTTTGATAATCCAAATATATTGACATTTTGAGTGCCTTGCCACAAGGCATGTCTTTCAATCCTTTAATCATCCTCAGGGCTTTCTTCTCTGAGTTATGTCCAATTTCTCAGCGTTTCTCTTGAAGTACAGATGTCTAGCAGAAATTGCACTACTTTCAGATGTATTTTTTTCTAGTTCTGCTTTGTATTCCTTTTTTTCTATACCCAAAACGTGTATTGGTACCACACCTATGAACATGGCCTGCACTCAACTTGCTATCAACCATAACCCAATTTTCAGAACCTCTGTGGCTTCCCTGTATAAATTTCACAACCCTACAATTTTTTTATGCTGAAATACAGCTTCTACTTGCCCATGGCAAAACTGATATAGGTTATTTTTTCTCTCCTTTGTAAGCAATTCAGATCTCTAAATATTGTCCTTTTTTTTTTATTTTGGTCATGTATCAAGACTATATATTTGTGTCATCTGAATGCTTTATCAGTACCAAGGGCATGTTTTCTTCTAGATCATTGATTAAAAAGTTAAGCTGAACAGGGCAAGACCTGAGTCCTATTAGGTCCTCAGTAAAAAGATACTTATTGCATGTTAATTTAATAATGTTAATAATGAACAAAGATTATTGCTCCTTTTGTTCCTGCTGTGTTTAAAAAATGTCTCTCTTGTGCCCTTACTTTAACTGGCTACTGATTGACCCACATTTGGATTTCCTTTTCTTACCAATTTTTGAGAATTCTTGTTTCTTATTTATATCACTTTCTGTCCGGTTACCCTCTTCTCTGAGCATGAGCACGTGTGTGCACACAATAATAGCTATTTCTAGGCTAATTTTCTGATATCATACCCTTCCAGTTTTCAGTGTAGCTTTTTCTGGGACAAGTAAACAATCACAAATAGCTCCCCATTACCTTGCACATTCTGCTCACAGGTCTGTCTTCTGGATAATGTGCCTCACAATGACATCGTGCAGTCTAAGTACAAAGCTGTTAATAAACCCAAAAGGAAAGAAATATTATCATAGTGGAAGTGAAGGACAGGTTTGAAAAGGGAAAGGAGCAAGTCTTCTGAAGTTGGGAACAAAACCTGCCAATTACAATAAAGTGAGAAGCCTCCCAGTGTAAAGAGAAATAGAAGGAGGGAGAGCAGGAGCTGAAAAAAGTTGTCCCAAGGCAGATGACTTGGCAAGGAAAGTTCCAGTCATATGTGGGAGTAAATAATAATTCTTAAAACCCAAACAATTATAAACACACCAGCCCTTGAAAAGGAGAAAATGTCTTAGTACCTGAAATGAGACTTAATCAACTAAATGGGTGTTCAGGACCCCTGAGGCATAGCTGTACGCTTTTCAGGCTCTGAGTGACAGCAAAATACCATGGATGTCAACTCACGTTCTAATGGAGGCTCAGTTAATTGGCAAACGTGGTCTGAAGTAGTTTTAGACCAGCTTATATCACCCCGAAGGACCACAGAATATTATATGCGCAAAAACATCCAAGGTGGGTTTTTATCAGTACAGAGCTGTGCCCGCATCAGGAGCATTTTGCTGGCATGTATGGCAGTGTACCTGCAGCAGAAAGGTGCCTTAAGCACAGAGCTAGTCGAAATGCCAGCTGGTAGATGCCTTTTCCCTGACGTGTGGATTTAGGTCAGATGCCTGACGTATGGGTTTAGGTACCCTGCGTGAGACTGTGCTGACCGCAAGGCCCAAGATGGACACTTTGCAATCAGAACACATTTATTAATAAACACCAGTAAATGCATGAGACAAATTATGAAGAGGTGTAATAAGGAAAATAATGAATGTTGCAAATAGCCAGGAGCCGTGACAGGGCTGCGCTTTATTATACTGAAAGAGCTTTCTAATGAGGATGAAGTGGGTATCATTTAATCAGCTCAATTTTTCTTACCAAGCAGATTAGCCCATTGGGAAAAATCTGCTCGCATGGTTTAATAAAGAACATTATAGACAGGAATTATAGTCAGTGAAGTTGCAACCTATAAATTCAAATGAAAAATGAGGTTAAATTTTGGAGAGAAGATTTGATAAAACTTCATCAGTTACTCCTTCTATCATTAAAACTCTAGACTTTGTGGTTTTAATTAAGCATTCTAACTATCCCCCAATCCAGCAAGCCATCCTTTGTCTATCTTAAGATCATGACAGCAAGATCAGCCATCTACAAAGAGGCATCATCGGTGCACAGGAAAAGATATTAAAATAATGTATTATTGTGTCTCCCGCTCATTAGAGGGTTAGTGAAATTTCATTAAGACGAAAACTAACACCCTCCACCCTTGCAAAAAATCCCACAGTGTAAAAGAAAAGGGGAAGGGAACAAAGGTTTTCCCACAGCATAAAGAAAACCTAATGGAACTTGTAGGACTTGAAGAGGAGTGAAGGACACTTTGCATTTTGAAGTTCTCAGCTTCTCATAGGGTTGCCCTGAAGCAGAAATGTCACTGTAAAATGCAAATAGCTTAGAAGATAGATGGGTCAGCCCTCGGTATATGTATAAGCAGAAGAATTGCAGTTGTATTCTAGTTCAGCCCCAGAGGAAATGCATACAAAATTGAATACTGTGTGCGGTTCTGAGTTGCTTCATCACCAAAGTGATGCTCTGGTGTTGGGAGAGGTTCAGGGAGGAGTATCACAGAGGATCAAGTCTGGGGAAGGCTTCAATAGTTTTGGCTGAAGGAAGAAGCAGGCCAAGATTATCCCTCTGAAAAGACACAAATACAAGCAAAAGGAAATAATCTGGATGCAAAAAAATCATGATGGCACAAAGAGGGTGAAGAAGGAACAACTGTTTCTTCCAACACAGGAACTAGGAGCTATAAATACAGCTAACAGGAAACCGATGCAAAACAAAAATAGAAATAGTTGTTCATGCAACATTGGTAGGCTTGGGACACTTGCTGCTGATGGAGGCTGTAAATGCAGAGTGTTTGCATAGATTTAAAGGGAGGCTGGACAAACACCCGTGGGTGAATGTCCACTTTGGATCACTAAATACAGGAAACAGATCAGGCTCAGAAAATTCTCTAAGCAGAAAGTATTTGGGGACCAGAAGATTACTCAAGGTATCAAATCCTCCTGTCCTGTCCCCACTCTTCTCTGGCATTCACTTGTAACTGGAGATGGGGTACTGGGCTAGTGGAGCCCTTGATCTCCACTATGAACAGCCATTCTAATTTTTCTTAAAGTGGAGAAACTCACTGATCTAAAATTGGAAGATGACTCCTGAAAAAACCCACCTATAAAGTGGCCATTAATTTCCTCTCATTAACTACATAATTAGGGACGCTGATACCCGTTTTCCTTTTCCAAGACATCCAGCCCTTCTTTGATCGTTTATATCATAATGAACCATTGCACCTGGAGAAAAAAAAAACTCTCCACTGGAAGGAAAAGAAATTTTTAAAACCTTTTTGCAAAGTTTTAGCACAGCTGGGCCCTGATCTTTGACTGGACAGTGCTTTTATGTAGACCATCCTAATTAGCAGGAAGAAAATAAAGACAAGAAGCTTCATTTCCTAATCTATCATGGCTTGTTGAATTTCAAAGAAAAGTAAAGGAACCCAGCACAATTTGCCACCCAAGTCAGCCTTAATACAATAATGTCCTTTAATGCACCAGCTGAAGAGATACTTAGGAAAAGACAGTAGTTTGCAAAGGGTTATTCATTAGTAACCAATGCTTCTTTATTCTCTCTTGTCGTCTTCAGCAATATTGCACATTTTACCAATCTCCTTTCATTGCCTTAGAGGACAGTAACTCAGGATTTTAGGCGTTCTCTTCAGTGCTCCCTGCCAATGACCAGCTGGCTGCTGCATGGAAGGTAACAGTCTCCTTGAGTTTCCTTCTATGCCTAACAATAGTGGACAGATGATTACTATTTTTTTCCCCTCTTTAGTTAGGAAAATCTGCATTCCAGTTACTGCAGGAACTTGGAATTAGACAAGACATGCGCACTTAAAAAATACTTTATCCCTATAGCTGCGAGACTCTGCTGGGGTTTTCTGAGACCAGCGGTATGAGGCACAGCACAGAATGTATTTCATAAGCTGTTATCCAGAGGTTTGATGGGATGCAAGTCTCCTTTCTTTGTCCCCTCCTCACTATTCATGCCCCATGGCCTGCCAGGGAGCATTGGGAGATGCTGTCAGTGGGATCCAGTACACGGCAGCCCCAGGCAGGCATGAGGTTCTGGACAGGAGAAGCAGGAATTGTCCAGGAGGCTCAGGGTGCTGCTTCTTTGCTTGCCTTCAGCCTCCCTCTTGTGCTGCTCCCCTAGCTGTCCCTCAGCCCTGCAGGCAGCAGGGCAGCCAGACTCCCAAATGTACAATTGACACAAACAGAGAGGGGAAGGAAAGATGCTACTCTCTACTTTCCTGGAATGAAACATCCCCTAATATGTAACAGCTCAGCTGAGGACCACTCAATGCTATACCTGGCTGTGGAAAACCTTTGGTTAAACCTCTTACAATGCACTTACTATGGTTTCAGTCCAAAAGTCTGCAATGCAGTGAAACTGGGGACAGGATAAAGTAAAAAAGGATTTAATATTAAAGGTCTGCTTGGCCGCCTGCATGGCACAATGAAAGTAGAGGGCTTCTGCCGTGCTCTTGCACAGCCCACAGACAGGGACAATGCCCTGGCATTGCTGTGGGACCAAGGGCAGTGGGGACTACTACACGCACACACACGCGTATGTATGTGCACGCAGAACGTGGCTGTGGTCACCTTCCTCTGGGAAGGGATTTATATTTTGTTACTCCAAATGTTTCTAAATAAAACCCAACAGTCTCAATGGCAATTGCAAGTCCACTTTGTTGTGCAGCTTGTAGAGTTTTGCTTTAATCAGATGAGAAAAGGTGGCTTGTCCTTGCAGGACCCTGTTAAAATGAAGAGGCCAGAAACTGAAAGAGCATTTGGTGAAGAGCAGGTACGAGTTACGGCTTTAAGACTCTGTTGTGTGCTTGGGATGACAACAAGGGAAATCGAGGCCCAGACATTACCTAGGGCTTGTGCAGGGGGAGGCGGTGAATAACGAACCCTGCAGTTCCCAGGTATAATTGCAAAAAGATAAGACTGAAAGGGGACACCACAACTCACAGCAAAAGAGTACATCCCACTTCCAGCACCTGCACAAAACAACACTTTGTCAATACTGACGAGCAAATGGATGACAAGCTGGAAGCACAGTTTGGAGTGTTACAAAAAATGGGCCTGAAAAGAAAGGAAGCTTGGACAATACTAAAGAATACATTTAAGTCTCCCAGAATATCAGAACTGTACAATCAATATTAATCTATTGAATTGGCCATAGGAGTAACATTAGCTGATATCACAGCCTCCTCAACTTCTAAACAAAATCTTTAGTAAAACAGATTTAGTGGTATAATACAGTTTGATAAAGCTGCTATCTATAACTTGGTTCTTCAGTACGTATTACCCTGCTGTAATTATGCTGCTGCAGCAGTATTTCCTCAGGGCAAATCCTCCTGCGAAAGTCGTGAGGGGGTTCTGTGTTGATGGCAGAAGTGTTGTTATTTTTTCTTCACTGTGGGATTTTCTAAATGTTTGCACGTATTAAGTAGAAATTAATTGTCCTAGGGAGAAAAGTAAGACTTGAATAGACAGGGAAACTTTCTATCCTGTAGCTGTTGAGATCATATTGGAGAAGAAAGGCACAGGCATGAGTCACAGCCTAAAATTTTGATGATGAAAACTTCTATTTTCATCATAAACAAAAACTTAAGACCTGGAGTTTGCCACCAACAACCAATACTTACTACAGAGTGGTAACTCACTGCAAGGTTATTGCAAAGGACGTAAATGATGCCACGTAGGCACTAGTTTGAGAAGAGATCAGTGTGTAGCTACACGTGCAATGTGGGACAACATGAAGATGATTGTGCTTAAGAGATGTCATTTTTGCAATATATAATGAAAGACTGCAGCCCTCTTCCCTTAGTGAAATGCCTCTGTTTTGCAGCTCTGTGCTAAGATATTTTGCCCCTAACGAGTTGAGCGTGGGTTCATGCATCCTCCAGCACCATCACCTCACTTCCCCATCAATAACAATATGGCACAACGGGGACAAAGTTTACAGCTCAGCCGTACTGACCTATGAGTGCTGCGTGAGCCTTTGAAGACTGTTGACATCCATGACAGGTTAGGACATCTCCAAGGTCCCTGGTTTCTGGGTGAGGCAGTGTCTATTCACGACTGACAGAGAAGAAAATGAAGTTCTGTGCCCGGGTTATGCTGTGCACACAAGATGTAGCTGACGAATCAGGTTGGTGGTTCAGAGTAGGCAAAGAGGATGCAGAAAGAGCAGAATGTATGTTGCCTACAGTTTGTGTCTGTGGTTCAATATTTGGAGCTAAAAATATGTATGGGGTGTATCAGAAAGAGAATGTTATCCCTGGACTCAGAAGACACTCTTTTTCTGAGTAATTCCCCTATTTGTGTAGCAAGGATAATACCACTTAATAAACATGGGACCTGTGAATGTGAAATCATTTAAAATGTGAGGTAGACAGACAGTGATGTAATGACCTACTCTTGAGGTATTTGAGGTGTATAAAACAAGGTCACATGCACTTGGAGAGAGACCTTTTTAAAAATGTGCATAACCTGTCACTCACACTGAAATATTCTGAGGTAATGGATCAATTTTGTCAAAAATTTTGTGGGAAATAATAATATTTCAGTTTGCCTTTAGAATATTTTGAATCACAAATCACGATATCAGTATATTCAATGTATTTTGTTCTATCAAAAAAAATGAGAGAGTTCAACCGTTTGTCCCAGTCTAAGATGAAAACAAACTTTGGAAACCTCCATGTGTTTCTAACGGAAGAGACTCTGTTTATTTTTAGTTTTACACGGCAGATTTAGTGGAGGTACGGGCTCAGGACAAACTGTGACTTTTTGGAGGTCTTTCCATGTTCCACTGTGAAGAAAGTCATGTCAAAAGCTAAAGGTATTCCATTCAAGTACTATGCCAAGTGCAAACTCCCTGGGGAATCGGTTAATACCTTATGGTCTACGTGTAGGTGTATCCAAAAGTCTGTTCATTAAAAGTTCACAAAAAATCCCATCTGCAATCAAAGCTCTCAAACGCATAGTGTCTTCTTGGAAGAAACACTTCCCTGCACCTATGACTCTGGGTTGCTAGCTTCCAAATATCTAGCGCAAAGCTAGAGGAGAAGTGGAGCTATGTGCTTTGCATCCACATGCTGATCATTTCTCAGCATGAAAACAGAAATGGAGAGGAAAAGCACTTGGCATTAAACCTTGGCATGAAACCTTGAAAATGCAATGTCTGCTATGGAGCCAAATATGGAAAGTTGTTGATTTGGCTTTATTCAACACCACGTGTGAGGGTGGTACACATCATTTCAGTTTCGTCTCCTACTTATTCCCTCTCCCTGCTGGTGGGTGTCACAGACTCGGTCTCGCAGTGAGCACTGTGCTCTTCTCTCTGCTAAGCCATTTCCGAACCAGAGTACTGCCTGGCTGGCATGCTGCAAACGCACACTCTTCTCAGCTCTTGGTTGCAGGAGAAACACCACATCAGGATTTCAGAACAGAAATAACCCTGCAATAAGATATTTATGGCTGAGAACAAAGTTACTTAGCTGAACTAGGACATAATTAACCAGATTCTGAATTTATCAGTACGTTCCTTCTTCTGCTCATAGAATATTACAGACTGCACAGGAGAGGAGAAATCACGTTAGATCATAACATTCTCTTTGTCAACATAGATAGCTTGCTGTAGTACATCTACTATATTTTGCCTACAAGTGCTGTAATATTCCCAAGAAACTCTGTCAGATCTTCCAGGAAAATAATCTCCATCTGAATGGATTGCACTTTGAAAGATTAAGTAATAAAAAAGTCTGTATTTTGGTCTCTTTTTTACTTTCAAATTCATTAGAAGGCAGATGGAGGTGAAAGAAAGGCCGTACTGAACAGAAGGAGAGCATGTAACAAATGGCACATTGAAGGCTGATATGTTAATGCCTTTTTTCTTCCTTTTTCGGCTCTGGTTCTCACAAATGCAATCATTTCCAGAAGGATATAAACATTAATATTAACAAAAAAAAGAGTTGTAAAACTGACCAATAGAAAAAACTCTTTTGAATAACATTTAGTCAAGTTCAAGCTTTTATGTCATGTTGAAATACTCTCCAGACTGCCATGCTAGGTTGAATATATATAGTAAGCCTTAATCCAAGAATCCTTACTAAGAGCTTCTATCTCAGAGTTTAGGGCCTGTAATAATTCATTTGCTTAATATTAAATTACGTCCTTGGAGTGGATTTACTGAACATCCTCTCTAAGAGACCAAGTAATACCCCCTGACAGGCAGCACCGGGCTGTGTAGCAGCTGCTCTCCGCGGAGCTGCGGAGCTCGGCACAGGTAGGACTTGCTGGGGGAAACCCGGGGCCTTGGGAGAGGAGCAGCTCAAGGTGGATGAAAGCCAGAGATGCCTCCCTCGTCAGCAAGAGCTGTTGCATAGCATCAGAGACTGAGGTGAGGAAGACCACGGGTGTCAGGGTGAATTTGGGCCAGAGGAAGCCAACAGAGGCAAGCTGAAAAGCATGTCTTCGAGAACTCATGAAGTGTGGAAGAAAATTCAGAGGACAAAGAATGACAGACATGGTTTCGATCACTACAAAGGGAATAAAGGAAGCCCTTGAGAATCTTAGAGAACTCGGCATAATTTCAGTACCTGAGAAAATCCTGGAACAAATTATTACATGATCGATTTATGAGCACCTAGAGAATAATAAGGTGATAAGAAACAGCCAGCATGGATTTGTGAAAAACAAATCTTGCCCAACCTATTTGATTTCCTGTGTTGAAAGGCCTGATGGATAAGAGAACAGTCACTGTTTGTAGTCCATAGGGTTTTTGACACAGTCCTGTATAATGTCCTCCAACATTTCATAGCACAGTGGGAGACGGCTTGGTTGAAATTACTGTACAGTGGATATGTTGAAAAAATATAGTCAGAATGATTCACATTCTTATCAACACTCTCTATCAAACCAGACAAGTATTTTACATGGTCTCCCGCAGGGGGCTATCTTGGGCCAGTTCTGTTCAATAATTTCATTAGCAGTTCAAATGATGGAATAGCATTTACACTAATTTACTGATGACACCAAGCTGGGAGGGGTTGCAAGCTCTGTGGAGAACAAGTTTAGAATTTGAAATGGTTTTGACAAATTGGAGAAATGGCCTGAAATCAATAAGATGAAATGAAATAAAGACAAGTACAAAGTACTGCACTTAGGAAGGAAAAAATCAAATGCACAAATATAAGCTTGGGGATATTGAGAGAGAAGGATCTGAGATGATTACTCTGCAGAAAAGGATCTGGGGTTACAATGAACCGCCATCTTAACATGAGTCGAAAGTAGGAAGCTGTTTCGCAAAAAGAAAAATATCGTGAGATGTATTAGCAGGAGTGTCAGGTAAGATACAGCAGTTAGTGAATTGGCCGTTCTCAGAGCTGCTGGAATACTGTGTCCAGCTTTAGTTGTCTCCTTTGAGAAAAGAGGGTCCACAGAAAAAAAGCAAGAGCACAACAGCTCAGACACCTTGTCTTCTAAGGAAAGGCTCAAATATATGGTTTGTTTTCTTTAGAAAATGGAAGACAGAGGGGATATAATAATGGTCATAAAATGAAAAAAAAAGAAGACTGTTTTAATTGGACAGAGATTAACTATATTTCTTGCCTATTGAAAAGAAGACAATAGTTAAATTTGTAGTAATGCAAAATTATGTTATATTTGAGGAAGGATTTTCCAGTTCCCGGGCTAGTAAGACACTGGAAAAAACCTTTAAGGAAAGCTTTTTATAACCTTCACTGGAGGTTTAAGAAGAGGTTAGATATTTCTCTTCAGAGTGGTGTGAAAATACTTGGTGTTGCAGTAAAGCAGGTGTTTGGCTTAAAAGTCTTCTGGGAGTTTCTTTCAGTCCTGCAATTGTATGGTTTTTGGGAAACTTCCTGATAATCTGCCTACATTTTAACATGTGTACTCTGTAGTCTTTCATCCTGAATAGTTCTTTTGCAAACAGATACATCACCACCATATTTCCAACAAAAAATGCTTTGATTCAGAGATCTTACTGAAGTCAGTGTCGGAAATCCTGCTGCCCCAAAATAGGGTTTTCAGGAGACAAGTTCAAAATGTCTTTAACAACAGTGAAAGGCTGAGATTTAAGCTCTCTTCAGAAAATATATGATGTGACCCCTGCTACCTGGCTCCTGCTAGAGAACACATACTGGTATTTGTATCAGACAAAGCTGGGTTGATCTAACTCCTGTTAGAACTGCTAATGGTCCATTATACTATTTAAAGAGTGCTACAGACTGTTTATCTGGTGCTGTTAACTGGTTATATTTAATTTGCTAATCACATCAAATTAAAAAAAAGTAATATTTTTTCATTACACCAACTCCCTAGGTTAGTCGCTTGCTCTGGACTAATCCTGTTAGAGCCGCATCTTGGCAGAAGCACTTCTGGCAAGGGAAAGTCCAGAGAGAGTACACAACTCTGTTTGTCCTGCTAAGCATGGTCTTGAGATTACAAGGTTAATAAAAACTATATAAGCAGCCAGTGAAGTGCAAATGTCCATTGCACAGTTTTGCAGATAATTAGGTTGCTAGTAATGCTGTCCCTGACACTGAGAGGACCTGGATGGCACACAATATACAAAACACTAGTAGCAGACCCCATAGGACTCCCACGCGGTGACAAAGCATCAAACCTTATCTACGATCACACCTAAAGTTCAAAAGACAATGTGGGTGATCCCAGCAAGAAATCCAGACAGATGTAGTAATTCCATGGGTACCAACAAACCGCCTTGCAACCTATCAAGCAAAACTTAGCTGCAGAGAATGCAAATTCTTCATCTACATGCATGCAGAAGAATGCAACTGTCCTACTTCAAATGCATTTGGCCACAGCGATCTGTGATTTTCTCCGCCAGAAACTGGCTTGCAGTAACCACATCTCTGACACCTCGCTGCTCTCTGGAGGTGTCAGAGAGGTGGTTACTGCAAGCCAGCTTCTGACACTCACGCCTGCCCCGTCACCAAGTGCACCTCGGTGCCAGGCACACAGGGGTAGCAATGCTCAGGAAATTTCCTGGGAGTTGGTAGACTTCTGCCTGGAATTTGCTGTAACCGTGTTAATATATTGAGTCCTGAAAGGCTTGCAAACCTTTTTTCATTGCTTTGCCTAGGCCACATTGCTCCGGGAGAGATCTGCGCAAGAAGCCACTACTTTGCCATGTTTAAGACCAGCCTCCAGGCAGCCTGAAATCCCATTACACTCAAGGGACTTTTTGGCTGCAGAACATGCCCTCTCCCTCTCTGCTTTGCCAGAAGAGAGATGTGATAGTCCTCTGGGCATACAGCTTAGTCTGTCTTTTCTTGAGCCTGAAGCTGATAGCTGAAGATTTGGGTTTAATTNTGTGTTAATATATTGAGTCCTGAAAGGCTTGCAAATCTATTTTCATTGCTTTGCCTAGGCCACATTGCTCCGGGAGAGATCTGCGCAAGAAGCCACTACTTTGCCATGTTTAAGACCAGCCTCCAGGCAGCCTGAAATCCCATTACACTCAAGGGACTTTTTGGCTGCAGAACATGCCCTCTCCCTCTCTGCTTTGCCAGAAGAGAGATGTGATAGTCCTCTGGGCATACAGCTTAGTCTGTCTTTTCTTGAGCCTGAAGCTGATAGCTGAAGATTTGGGTTTAATTTTTATCACCTCACTTTTTATATATATGTGTGTGTGTGTGTGTGTGTGTGTGTGAATGTATGTGTCTTATTCAGAAAATCTTACCCCTTCCTCTGTTTATTTTAACTTGCGGAATAAGTGATGCTAAAAGTTTTGTAAGTAGACATTGTAGCTCCAACACAGTGGTTTGGATAGTGAGGCTGCAGCCTGTCTGAAAGGAGATGGCAATGCTGTGGTCCCCTGTAGCTCTCATGGCTCAGGGGTGCTCTGAAAACATGCTCTCATGCCCGGCACAAGCATGTTACTGGTTGAGTGCGCTGAGGCTGGTGTTTTGGAAAACCAGATCTGCCTGTGTTTGTCAATTCAGTAGAAATACAAGGCTATATAGCCCTTTTTCTTTATACTCATATGTCAGCATTCGGGACAGCCCACAGCAACTTGGTAGACTTGCTGGTTTGTGGGCAGCCCCGTGAGATTTGTCGGTGCCACGGCTACACACGCAGGCATCATGAGACATGAGACATGAACCACGAAGATGTGTGCTTGTGTGTCCAGCTGTTTCCCAAAACATCAAAGGCCTTCTGTAACTGCTCAGGAGAATGGATGCATGGTATGATAGCAGCCTTCCCGTGAGTACAGACCTAGCTAAATCCCTGCTCAGAGCCCTTTACTTCATTAAGCTTTGAGGATTTATCGACCTTATCAAGTTCTTGTAAACGAATGACTTGCTTTATCTTTTTAGCAGATGGCTGAGACTATTAGTGAACTGGTTTATGGTGTGTGTTTGACATGCAGGATTTTCTCTTTGGGGGCTGAAGCTGTTAAGAAAAATCTTTTAATTTCCCTTAATCTAATATTTACTTCTTTGGATGGACAGGTATTCTTACTAATCACTCTAATTATATAATTTAGAGTATCCAAAGCCTGCTTTGTTAGTCTTCTAGCTGACTCCACATTGTAGGTATTATCTGGCAAAAGAAAAAATGCCCCTGTGTTACTCTAAGCTCTGCGAGTAGAAGAGAACCATGATTCTTATGGATGACAACTGTTTTGAGTATCTTTGAATATCTTCACCAATGACAGACAGTGGGATTGAGTGCACCCACAGCAAGTCTGCAGATGACACCAAGATCAGTGGTGCACTTGAGATGCCTGAGGGATGGAATGCTATCCAGAGGGACCTGGGCAAGCTTGAGAAGTGGGCCCATACGAACATCAAGAGGTTCAACAAGGCCAAGTGGAATGTCCTGCACATGGGTTGGGGCAACCCCCAGTAACAACACCAGCTGAAGGATGAAGGAATTGACAGCAGCCCTGCAGAGAAGGACTTGGGGTTACTGGTGGATGAAAAGTTGTACCTGATCAGGCAATGTGTGCTGGCAACCCAGAAGACCAACCATATCCTGGTCTGCATCAAAAGAAGCATGGCCAGCAGGTCAAGGGAGGTGATTCTCTCCCTCTGCTCTGCTCTGGTGAGACCCCAGCTGGAGTACTGCATCCAGCTCTGGGGTCCTCAGCACAGGAAAGACATGGACCTGTTGGAGCGGGTCCAGAGGGATGGAACACCTCTCCTGTGAGGAAAGGCTGAGACAGTTGGGGTTGTTCAGCCTGGAGAAGAGAAGGCTCTGGGGAGACCTTATTGCAACCTTTCAGTTCTTAAATAGGGCTTATATGAAAGACAGGGACAAACTTTTTAGTAGGGCCTTGTAGTAGTAGGACCAGGACTAAGGGTTTTAAACTAAAAGAGGGTAGTTTCAGACCAGATGTAAGGAAGAAATTTTTTATGGTGAGGGTGGCGAAACACTGGAACATATTGCCCAGAGAGGTGGTAGATGTCCCCATCCCTGGAAACATTGAATGTCAGGTTGGATGGGGCTCTGAGCAACCCGATAGAGTTGAAGATGTCCCTGCTCATTGCAGGGGGTTTGGACTAGATGAGCTTTATGGTCCCTTCCAACCCCAACTATTCTATGATTCTATGATTACTTATGGTTATCATATGACAGTTTATCAATGTCACAGTTTTCCATATTTATTTCAGAATATTAAATGTGACCTTAGTCTAACTCCATGTTTATTTTTCTTCTTTTAAAATAGAATAAAATATCACAATACCATTTCTTCATCCCAACTTTTTTGCCTGTCACCAATGGGGTCAAAACCAAACACAGCGGAACTGTTCCGTTCTGGTTTTACAAGAACCTGAAAAGTTATCAGCAGAGAGAGAGACTATATAACCAATCTTCTATAAAAAGAAAGGCTGTAAGCAGAGACACGTCTGTGAATATGAGTTATAATACTCAGAAAAGAGTCTGAATGGGAGTGAATGAAGTGACATCACTTCAGGATGACACAAGATAATAATAAAAAAACCAAAAGACTGTGTAGAATTCTCAAAGTTTCTAATAACATTGTCAAAAAGATCACGTAATGAAAGATGAAACTGAATGTAAGACAGATAGTTGCTGTTAAATTAACTGATAGAAATGCAAGGCAGAAGGTGGCTGCATCTCCCTCAGTACTATAGTACTCCAAATAAATCGTAAGAGAGAACATGAACATCACCATCTCATTGAAAAAGTTTCAACAGGAAATAAGAAAGCAGATCAACTAAATGTTAAGCTGTATTAAGAAGGTGACAAAGAATAGTACCAAATCAAAAGAAGACCAAATGCTTCCACTGCAGGTCACTGAAGCCCCATTAACTAATGTAGAAGGAAGTCTCTAGGGTGCGTAGTTTCAAATACTCCAGATAAAAACGTTACAGCTGAAACCAGAATAATGCTAATACCAAAAATATGCATAGAATGTATTCCATATGAGGAGGGCTTTTAAAAGTTAGGACAGACAAAAGAGCAAGCATATAATGCAGAAAATAGGATAGATACTGAAGTTTACTACTGACACTTTCAAACTTAAGAAAAGCAACCACCCTTGTAGAAATCAGAAATTCCTCAAAGCCAGTTCTTTTCCATGCATTATACAACTATTATGTGGAATTCACTGCCAGGAACCGCTCTCAAAAGCTTAGTGAGAGTTAGGTACTTCTGTGAGGAATGGAGCAAGTGGGCTTTATCGCTCTCTGATGCCCTGCCACATGACAAGGAGAGGCTCTGCAGTTGTACCACAGTCACAGCTGCCAGCAGCCTTAACAAGATTAACTGTGGCTGTATTGGCTAGGATGAAAAATGCACGAGGCATATATGCCTTCCTGCTTTCCACGGCTTGCAATGAAGAACAAAATTTCTCTATACATACAGTAGTGCCTATCCTCCTTTTTGGAGCTAGAAAGCTTAAAACCAAACATGCTGTGCCAAACCAGTTTGCTGCTGGCCGTCACTGGAGGCAAAAATTGGATCCAATGGGTCTGATTGGATATAGTGCAAGTGCTAGGGTTTCTGCCAAGCATAGTTGTCATTTACTCTTCTGGGAGGAGAAAGGAATATATAACCACTTATTCATTGCATATTCTCTTTGAAATTTTTTTTCTTGTAATATTCATGTTGCTGAAGCTTGTTGTGAATTTTAAATTAAGAACTAGTGGGGAGAAAGCATTTCTTTTTGTTAATGGCTTTTCCTTTCAAGTCACATTATTATTCAGTTGCCATGGTTTATCTGATTTTGTAAATTATCCAGGGAGATATGACAATGATTGGACACTCAGAAATACACTTACAGACAGACATAGTATATCTGTGAAGGGTAGAATATTAACATTTTCTGTGTCGGTGACCACCCACCGCCTTGGTCAGCTGAGATCAGGACGCTTTTTCCTTTCACGTTGAGTATATTAGATAACTGACTACTAAGAAATGTTACTTTCTACAATAAAACTATTTACCGCTACAATTCCTACTTAACCAGGACAGATATCCAGCAGAACTATTCTTTCTTTAGAAGCAAACGTGTTTTTAGAGTAAAGAACAAATTTTTATTTCAAATTTAAGCTTCCTAGTGCTTGCTCATTTGTGTTGCTCTTGCTTTCAAAGCTGCTGTGTCTTAACTCTCCTGCACTCATTAGGAAAGCATATATGCAGTAAAGCTCTGTGCACTTTATTTCCCATAGCCGTCTCCAGAGCCGACCGGTCCGCTGCAACCTCAACGTCTTATTTACAAGTTCTCTGGTGTGGCGGAAAAAACCTCAAAAGAGGATGTTTTTATTTCAACCAGGATATGTCTGTAGTGCCCCGAATCCAGCATGCTCCACCCCAAACAGAGCTCTTGTCGGCTCCGACAAGAATGTCATCTCCAGAATACAGGTCTTCCTTCAACAAGTTGTAGGAGAGATGCTCTCAGCAGTCTTCTCTTCCACCATCTCACATTGGTCTTAGAGGCACCAAGGTTTTCTGGACTATCATCAAATGTTATTAAATGCACTACAATAACCCAAAATGCTGCGAATTGGGGCATGTGCCTGGAAGATGATATACAGCTCTGGCTGGCTGTGCAAGCTGAGAAGCAGCTCATTTAACAAGCTTGATTCCCCATTTGGCCTTTAGCCTACATGTTTTGAAGAATTTTTACCTTCTCAAAACTCTCCTTATGTCAAGCTCTTGACACGTACATTTGTGTCCCATGCAGCCAACCTGCTCTTCTGCTGGGTGGACTCTTGTCATGACAAATAACAAGATCAGTTGTGAAGCAAAAAAGAGGTTCCAGGCCTGCGCACATCTACTGCCACATGTGGGAGCGCTACTGCGGAGCCAGCTTGCTCCTGCAAAGGGGTGGGCACCACGCTTCTGGTCTCACCACGTACTTGGCCTAGCTTTAAGCACTTAAATTGTACTTCAGGCTCACAGGAATAACTTGTGCGGTCAAGCCATAAGCTTGTATTTTAGAGTGTTATTAGTCATGGCAGATTGCTCAATGTCTTGCAGGATCAGTTCCACAAGCGTACAGGCTGTGCAGGTGAGCAGAAACGAGTGTAGCAGTGAGGTTGCACTGTGTCCTGGGATTTTGAATGAGAGCATTGCTTCAGCCGGCACGCAAAGTGGAAACGGTTTTGTTTTGTAAATGAGAAAAATCCTATCTTTCCAAAATATTTATGTTAAGTACAAACACTATACTCACGTAACCACTAGCTGGCAGACGATCCAATACTGATCTGCTGTGTATTTACAGGAGGGAGTGTATGCTTATAGGTGCATTCGCATGTGTGTAGATAGGGTTTTCACACCTATTTTCATCCATTCTCTCCCATTTGAATAAAACACTTATTAGTAACCAGCTGTGGACGTGGCTTTCATATTAGTCTGTAAGAATATTAGGATGATCTGGCGTTTCTTCCTATGATTTCTTTCTTAGAGTTTGCAACAGCAATAATGCGCTTTTTATATCCTTCAGCCTTAATCACTAGAATTAAACTAAAAGCAAAGCAAGTAATTATAAATGTAGGAATATGATGCATTATAATCCATAGGAGAAAAACAGTTTACAAAAATCTCCAATAATAATGTATTTTCTATTTCAAATCTAATTTATTTAAACTTATTCACTCTTCTGCTTGTAATATGCTTCTTCCTAGACTTTAATTACTTTTAAACTCAGTGAGGTATCCAGTTGAGACAAAAACTCTCTCTGAATCCATCTCGTATTAGGAGCAATATGGCCTATAATATTATACAGGCACAGAGCTCTTTGGCATCAATGGCCTTGCAGAAACCCATGTTCATCCTTACAGCAGGAATTACAGAGCCCACGGCCTCCCCAGTTTCTGAATGGTTCAAGGGAGATAGCAAAGACACAGGCAATGCTCTTGGTTAGACTTGGAAGAGGACCCAAGCTTTTGTCAATAGACCAAAAATCTGCCTTGCTCTTGCTCAGGCAACACTTTAAGAAATAATGTTCTTGTAATCTATGGTGCATTTCAGACTCACATCCTTTCTCTGCCAAGTCAATTAAAATAGGTACTGCTACGCTGGAAAGAACTCAAAGAAAGGCAACAAAGACTGGTAATTACAAAGTAGACTCATGGCCTCCAGGGCAAAATAAAATAAACTTAATGCAGGACATTCAAAACTAGCACAGAAAAGCAACTCCAAAGAGACAGTGTAAGGTAACCAGAAGGTAACATCCAATGAAAGAGCAGGAATTGTTTTGCGTAGCTAGAGCCAAACTTTTAAAAAATAACTTGTTTTGTTAAATCCTGATATTGTTAGGGATGATTTAAACAGTTAACTGAGGGGATGATTTTTGAGGGAAGCTTGGTGAGGCACTGCACCCAGGTGCTCCAAGCCCAATCAGGTAAAACACAAAAGGTAATACAGTGTTATAGTAATAGAGGCACACAACATCCTGTAGTACTGTAAGGAGGTTGATTACGTGGCTGAAGTTAACAGGGGATCAGATAAATTGTCTTAGAGATGGACGCTGAAAAAGCTAAATAATGGATACTGTAGGGAAGCAAAAAAAGAGCATCTCAGCCGTTTACTGGTTTCTAGGGACATAAACTACTGTACAGGCTTTAGGGGTATAGGATGGAGTGATGTGCTGAGGCATCAACTTGAGCGCTTTGCTTCTTCAGGCAACTACGACATAACCTCATTAGCAGTTGTATCAACCTACCTAGTTCAAATACCTTCCCCCCCCCTCCAATTTTTGGATCGCACTAAAGAATTAGTGCAATCTAAAAGGACTATGCTGGAAGATGAAAGCTTGAAGATTATATGGACACATTTGGGACATGTGCAGGAGCAGCAGCACCATGAGGCTGAAGAGGAGGTATCTTCATGCACACATGGCTCCTCAAGTGGCACCTATGGAGCTTCCCCCAGACATAAGGGGAGCTTCTGGGCACCTTGTCCAGGGCAGCAAAACTGCAAAGATCCAAAAGCCAAGCAGAGAGTTGGCCAAAAGGCAAGCGGCTGAACAGAGGAGCGTGTGTGTCTTCAACTTTGTCACTCTGAGACTTAAGAGTAGTCTCCAACCTGGATTCACAGCTTGGACTCCCATGCTCGTTGCCTGAAATGTCCTTTCAGGGCAAAAGCAATTGAAAGAGGGAGGAAAAATAGTTGTGTGAAAGGAGTACCAGGGTGGGAAGAAGCTCAGAGAACAGTAAAGAGGAAACAGAGGAGAGTAAGAGGAAATAGTAATCAACATCAACCTGTAGGTTAAGGGGTAGGGAACTTATCCGGAAATACCAGGTCCCTGCCCTCACCTAAATGAACATCTAGCACAAAATACATTGCAGCGGGAGGTGGCATTTGAGTGAGTGCCCTAGCCACTGTGTTACAGAGTTATTCCTGCTCTTTCCCCCAAGGAGTACCTCCCTTTCCCACAAGCATTTTTCTGAACATCCAGGACCAGACAAGACAACTCCTCAGGGACTTTGCAGAAGAATATTACTGCTCACTTCAGTTGCTTAAGCATAAACATCTAGTGCCATGTGAGTGCCTTAAGCTTTCCCTCACCTGCTCCTTTGGAGGAGTTCAGACCTCTTGTAAGTCCTGCAGTGCATCTGCTGCCTGCGTGCTGATGTCGTGAAGACACCTGAGGAGTGTCAGGCCACCAAATCCTGCATCCCGTCTCGAGTGACTGCTGAGAGCTGTCACGGGCCCTTGTGTAGACACCTGCATGCAAGGCCCTCAGTGTAAGCATATATAGGTGTCTCTGAAGCCAAATCCCACCCTTCACCAGCAAAAGGCATTGATCACCACCAGGTTTAGGTAGCGGCCACATGGACGGTTTTAGGCCATACCTTTCGCTGGCTCCACAGACAGTTCGATCTGGCACATCTCTGCCTCTGTGTTGGTACAGACGTAAAGCACTAGACTGTACACATCCTATGGCAATGGGCCATATAGCCCTGGATGGGACGTAATAGACAACTTTGCCCCAGGGGAGTATCTCCTGGTACCACTCTGAAGGCCTTGAAGATGCACTAAAACTTGTGTTAGGCAGGAAAATGGCATATAAGGCTCCCCCCACCTGAAGGGTTACATGCTGTATAGGACCTTCTTTATAGGGGTAGGACCATAGCCCTTTTGCACTGTAAGGTGGTAGTTAGTGAGAAATCAGTGTTGCAACTGACAGCTAAGATGAATCTTTAATATGATGAGGACAGCTAGAGAAAGAAGAAAGTGTTGGTAGCTGGTTTCCATATGTGTGAAAGAAAGAAAGTTGCTCCTCAAGCTGAAAAAAGAATTACTGAAAAAGGTTGATTGAACTGGGAGCGTACACTTCAGTTTCAGGTTTGAAGAGCCAGAGACACCGTCCCATCCTCAAAGGCAGGCGTCAGTGCCCAGCAGTCACCGTTGTCATCAATGCAAACAGGATGGGCAGGGGCACCAAGGGTACACAGGAAAAAAATAAGACTGTGAACTATCTGTAAAGGACAATGTCATGTGTCTGAAAAAGCAGACCCTGTAGAGAAGATTTGCTGCCTCTCGCCTTCCCCACATCCCTGCTAGCCCTGGCTATAGTAATGCCAGGAGAAGGAAGGGGTAGGGGAGGTGTCTGGTGAGGCTGTTCATGTATTGGTGATTGCAGCAAACAGTTAGTATAGAGTACGGGAAGCAATAACCCATAGGGTTACGGAAATGTGGGGTATATAAACACACTATGGCAGGTGGACATACACTCGTGGTGTGGAGCATATCCATCAGGGTCACTTGAGGTAGGTTTGCCCACATCTGGCTCTGTTGTTCTTGGCTCAAGAGAGCTGTGAAGGGCAAATTAATGGGTTGCCCAAATGAGGAGGGCACTTTTTTCTGTAAGCTTCCCCCAAGAAGTGGGAAGCAATGAATCTTTTCTTTCCTATGCCAAAGTTATCCGGAAGAACCATTCCACTGTCAAGACCGTCACATTTAATTGAACAGCACTTGTTTATTTTAATGATCTTCTTGTCTCTTGACTGTACCCTGGGGAAGATTCCTGCTACTGTTTGCTCTCCAGTCCTGAGATTGATCAGAGCAATCGTGTAACCCTCTCTTTGCCTGCATGTCAACACTCCAACAAATGCTGTATTTTATTAAAATACCATTATAGCCTTTTAGTGACTTTCAAAAATTAGGTCATAGTCAGATCAATGCTGCTATGTTTACTTCATTTCAGGGATTGATTTTGGTGCTTTAGGAGGATAAGCAAATGTCTGATAGCAGTTAACTCTCTTTGGCATTGCAGCATTGAGCAGTTTGACTGTAGGCTGAACCAGTAAACCTCTGCATTTTTAAAATTTAATTTCTAATCAGTCTTAGGGCAAAATTTTTACTCCCAACCAAAATGACATTTTGCTTCAGGTACTGTTCTTTTATGTGCTGAGAACTTCCACTGATATACAGAAAAGACAAAGTCAGGAGCCACGCTGCAGGTCTGAGGAATGGTATTGCGCTTATGCTGCCCTTACATGTGATGAAATGCCTCTAAAAGAAAGTGGCACACAGCATTCGGGTTTACCGTCATGCAGTGGCTTGTGTAAGAGATGTGCTCCAGTAACAAGTGAAAAATTTTCCAGTTACCAGCGCTATGGGCTCAGACTATTCAAGCTGCCGTCTTTCCTTCTCATGTGCCATCACTAGTAATACAGCACCGTGAGTCATTCAGTCCTCAGAGTCACTTGTGTGCATCTGTTTTCCTGTGGCCCAGATGCGAAAATGCTAGGATTCAGTAAATGACTCAGTTGATGATGTTTTACAACGAAAAGCATCCGGCTAATGTCCCGTCATGGTGCTGGCTGTTCTGGAATAAAGGGAATGAAACTGTGGAAAAAAAATAAGTAGTTTTACCACTCCAGGAAGCACTGATGACCCTAATATACAGGCTGTGCATGTGGGAAAGCACAGTATTGTATACAGTTGCTTTTCAGAGCAGTATAAGGCTAATGGCTGATGACTTGTTATATCATCCTCCTTGGCTACGGCATGTCGCTGTTATGGGTAGTTGCCTTCATCCTGTGGGTCGGTTGTAGGGAGATCCCCCTGCTCCTGCGTGGAAAGCCCCTGCTGCCCATGGAGAGCCAGGCGGGCTGTGAGCTTTGTGCCTGCAGGCCACCTCCGGCTGAGGAGCGTCCCCACATGCAGAGGCATCCTGCTGCCTTCCTGATCCACCACGCAGTGCTGATGTCCCCGCTGCAGACATTTATCCAACAGAAATGAGGCTTTTCATCTGACCTGTCTTTATTATTATTAGTGTTTATTTTGCCACGCAATACCTGGAGGTGCAAAATATATTTAGTTGGGAAAAAATAAGGGTTTATGGCATTCTGAATAGTTTCCCATTAAGAAAAATTCATTTCCCAGAAGACATAAAAGTCCCGAATCTCTCATAAATCACCACAAGACAGTTTTGTTACAAAGTAATTGGGAATCCAGAGCCTCTTAACCTTCCTTTTAGCCCTATTTTTCAACACGTCTCCTACAGCTGAAGAAAGTCCTGTTTGTGCTAGGATATACTGTTTACTACATTACCCTATATGCCCTTGCTGAACCTCAACGCTTGCTTTCCAGTACTTTCCAAGGTGATACAATTTATGTTTTCTTTAAATCTCTTCCAGTGCTAGGGTTTCTTTTTTAATAAACTGCAGTCAGCTTTAGGAAGTCCAGCTTTAACAGAAGTGGTTCAATAGCTACTCGGTTGCCTTGGGCTTCTTCAGATAGTGCTTGAAAGGGAGGATGTGGTGAGACTGATAATGGGATATGGGGTCTTTTACTTCCAAGCTGCCAACCTGCAACCAACACTCTTGAGGCCACTCTGATTGAACTAAGTGAAATGTGCTTGTGACCCATTTTCTTATGGCCCATTGCTTACTGCAAAAATGCCTGCCACTGCAATGGGCAGAGTTACGTCACAACCTGAGCAAGAGGCAGCAGGTGAAGACGAGGACGGCACTTGCAGCCTGTATACAAAAGTACCCTCTGTTTTGACTGGCTCTTTATCATCACCAGAACAGCTGAAAAGTAACCTGAAAATATGGTCCCAGGAAGGAGGAATAGTAAAGAGATTTTCAAATGTATTGTATTTTCAAAACTTTAATGGTTTGCAGGGCAGTCTCACTACTTTAGGAGACTGTCGTTACTTTCGAACGTCTAAACTTAATGTAGGAGGAGAAATCTTTAAGATCCTTTCCTTTTGAAGATGATGCCTCTAGCTTAGGTGAGTGCTGAAAGGCATTGGCAAAACAGTGTGGAAAAGCTGTGCTGAACAGCTTGAGCCGTAGCTGCTCTGTGAGAACAACATTCATGCCGCTCCCCAAACCCCAAACAAATCAGATGGAATATCTGATGCTTTGGGGGTCCCGGAGTATGCAACATGACCCACACTACGCCTTCGATGAAAGAACAAACTGCTTCCACAGCTCAAAGAGGATGTAGAGATCTCTTGGATCGTCTGCAGGTCCAGGCCACCTCTGTGCATCACAGCTTTGAGACAAGGCAGAGCTTATTTTCCAGCCCTGCCAATCTAACACCTTCAGTGAGCCAATTCAGCATCCCAGACATGAGCCTTCCTAGAGGTGATGTGGAATTTAAGGGAGGCAAGGGGCAAATTGCAACCTGAAGGTACCTACTGGTTAAAAATTTGTCTCATTTAATGCTTTCAATACAAGCATCATGTTTCATCCCACTCTCCTCATCTCATAAAGCTCTTTCCATCCACTGGCACCAGAGATTATTTCCAGGATGGCAGGAATATATGGCAGAAAAAATCAGCATAGCCAAGGAAGCTGCGTTGTGTTAGCCCCAAGGGTTTAGCATCAAGTGAACAGACCTTAACAGCAATATTCTGCTGCCCCCCAGGGGAAGGAAGGGACATGGATGGATGGGCTCCCAGTGACCTGCACCGCTTCACCACCAGCTCTGGAGCTCAACTTCTGCTGCTGGACCCGCTTTCTCCAGCCTCTGTGCCTCTGGGAAACAGTGTTTAAAGCTGCGTTGTTTAAAGGCCAGAGCCAGAGGCTGTAAAAGCAGTGGGTGCTGCAAGACTCTTTATTGTCATTTCACACGATGAAATACTGAATGGTGATTGCTTACCTGGGTGTGCGGCAAGAAAGGCGAGGTAATGCATATGTATGAGAAATCTAACTGTTTGCAGGAACAGCAATACTAATGTCAATAGGCAGAAGAATAACTTTCCGTTGCCAAATAACGTGCATTATTTAGCAATAGTACATACGCATAAATAAGAAAGTGTTCTGAGTATGTTTGTGCTTCCTTTCTTTTGCTTCTGAAAAATATTTGTTAGTGGTACAAAAAATGAAGATGTTCATGAAAATAGGTGAGGCTTATCTACTACACAATTGTCTATAATTCACATGAAAATATGATGTTCAAAATAATAGATGTGCACCGGTTAGGATCATTCTTAATAAATGGCCTCGGAAGGCCACAGCAGATGTCATGGAAGTTGGGGCTTCCATGGCTTTCCAAGAGAATACTGTTGTCCCATACATTTCTCCTGTCCCACAAATTCCTCCTGCCCCACCAGGGCTTCTGCTCTGTATTAAGACACATAGCATGTTGTCCAGTCCAGTGTTAAATGATTCCAGAAAATTACTTATGTCTGTTTGATTTACTCCTCAGTAATCACTTTGTTTAATGTAAGAAGATCCCACCAATGGATGCATCATTTGCATTTGCATATGTGGATTTATACTGGATCGTGTTGTTATGCTGCTGCCAAAGGTCTGAGAGATCAGTTATGGGAACACACGAAGTGTGAGAATGTGGTATCGAAGGTATCACACTCTTAGGTCCTTCCAAGTTAAGAGCTAGAGAAATCGGTAATGCAAGATGGAAAAAAAAAGTACTACCTGACCCTCGGAAGCAATCACAAGAACAAGCACTCATGTTTGATGTGATTACTTTTCCTCCACAGACAAATAACCACATTAACCCACGTTAGACAGGCTATTTCTCCAGGTTTCCTATCTGAAAAGTGAAAGAACCCATAAGAAGTAACAGCAACACAAAACAAACCTGAGTAAATCAGTGCTCACTAAACAATTCCTATGGAAATGTAACACATGGAAAGAGCATTATTTTTATTGCAGGTGAGCAATGACACTTGATGCTCAGATTTCAAAGCAAGGCCGTCAAAATTAGGGAGTAGGTATGGATCAGGGTCTGAATCAAGGCTGCTGGACGATTTTAACCTGAGCATTTCTTTGTGTTTCTGCCCTCCCTGTTTATCTCAGACATGAGCATCCGCAGGGAGTGTACTGGTGGGTACCACAGCTGGTGTCGGTGCCCTCCACCTGCTTGACGAGCCCCACAGCAGTCCCTGGCAGGCAGAGAACTGCAGCGACAAGGTAGCACACCCTTTGGGATTTGCTGCTGGGGTCTGGTAAATCTTCCCTGAGCACCAGTGTGCGAAGCTTTTCATGGTGTCTGACACTTGATCCAACTTCGAGGAAACTTTCACAGGGACAGAAAAGTGCATATTTTCGGCGAGGCACACCGCGGAGCTAGCACGAAGTTCGGCGGCTCCGTGCTAGACCNACCACAGCTGGTGTCGGTGCCCTCCACCTGCTTGACGAGCCCCACAGCAGTCCCTGGCAGGCAGAGAACTGCAGCGACAA
>VZSC01007550.1:19001-45054 GCA_013398225.1 Steatornis caripensis
CCAGCCGGCAACAAAGAACCACGCAGCCGCTCGCTCACTGCACCCCCCCCACCCCCCACCGGGACGGGGGGGAGAATCAGCAGAGAAAGGGGCAGCCCTCGTGGGTTGAGATAAGGACAGTTTAATGCAACAGCACACAGAGAGAGAGAACAGTAACAATAACAAACTATAACGCTAACAAGAGAGAGTACAAACGAGTGATGCACAGCACAAGCGCTCACCGCCCGGAACGGGAACCGGAGCTGCCCCGCGCCCTTCCCGGCTGCTCCCCGCGCCTTGCCCGGCCCGCCCCCCGGCTGTGGGCTGGGCGGGACGGCAGTGGGATCGAATACCTGCCTGGCTGCTTTGGGTCGGCTACCCCCCTCCCAGCGTTCTGGGGAAAATTAACTCTATCATAGCCGAACCCAGGACAATTAGTATCCTAAGATCAAGTAATAAACCTGATTACTGAAATGGGAGGAATACAGAACTGCTCATGAGAGAATCCTGTTCTTTAAATACAGCTGTATTGAGTTGACATAAGGAAGCAACATGCAGATAGGATTAAACTCCTAATTGTAGACACCTACATTTTGCATCAACATGTGAGCTTGGTATCTTGGCTCCCATCACCGGCCCCCCGGGAGTTCCCTCACTGTAGGCATCTCCTTTCATATGGGGCACTCTAGAACATCTAGGACATCTGGAAACATGACTCAGGATGTAGGGGATCCCTATGTCTTGCATCTGAGGGCCAGGGAGGTACTGGTGGGCATTTCAAATGACACTATATGTCTCTGAGTATGCAACTGAACCAAACCCTTTAAATCGTATCACTCTCTGAAGTCCATTGAACTTTTTAAGCAGACCTACTTTGGTTATGATTGGAAAACAGATCTCCAGACCACAAACAGACAACAGAACTCAGACACATAAAAATGCAAGTGTCTAAGAATTTGGAATTGAATGTCACCCTTGACAGACACACGCTATATTGCTATTTGGTTGCAAGAGCATAGACCAGATGGCAGATGGTTTCCTTGCAAACTTTACTATGAAAACAGGTTCTCATTTTCCTCTCTTAGGTTATGGGAAACACTGAATGAAATAGTAAGAACTTTTTGTGGTTATTTCAACAAACAGGAATTAAATGTTTATATGTGATTTAGATGCTTTTCTACAGTTATTTCACTGAAGAAACAAATGAAAGTGTAATTATTGAACCGATTTTTTTTTTCACCATGTTGTTGTCCCAAGTAACAAAAGAAGACTCATTAGTGAGTATATGCCTTGTGTGTTTTAGAACTGTGGTGTTAGTTTTTCCTTAATCTGTGCGTATGCATATACGTATGCACAGATCTATACATACACATGACATTGAGCTTGGATTTGGATACAGTTTTACATTTTTATTGAAAAATCCATTCAAATTCATCCAAGAGTATTACCAGCAAAATATTCTTGTCCATTTCTAATTAAACTTTAAATGTTTTATTAAGTAATACTTTCACTATTTTATTAAGTAATATTTTCATTATTTTATCATTCAATAATACCCTTCTGACCCTCTGTTTACAGATAGCAGTGGCTGCGAGGTTGTGCAGAAGAAGTAATAGGTCTCATTCATTTAAATAAACTACTGTGAAAGTTTGAAGATTGTTCTGCCTTTGGCAATTATTGGAAATCCAGGAATAGTAGTACTAGTTAGATTTAGCTGATTAATCTTCATGTATTTTATTAGTCACAACTCATTTTATATCTAAGTGAGCATCCAGATCTTTTCCTTAGTTCAGTGGACTAGAGTGTTGCAGAACATCAGCTGTGTAGCATATAGCGATATAACAAGCTCCAGGTTGTGATTGTTAATGGTACTAGAGCTGTGCTGAAGAATACCGGGCAAGGTGGCCTGTGTGTAATGGGAATACCTTTGAAATATACTTATGGGAAATCACCTAAGAGGGTGAGACTAAGAAAAGAGAGGCTTAATCCCATTGATGAAGTGTCATCAAATCCTATTCTCTCAAGGATTTAAAGAGATAATCCCAGACAACCTTATCAAAGACTTTTTCACCACCTAATGATAATGCTGCCAGAAACTCCTTCCAGCGCAGTGATATTGCCATTGTGTGTCAGTTTAGCTGCTTGCCTGCTTAAATTTATGGAAAACTGTTTGTAAAAAGCACAACGTTCCCTCACTCTCCGAATATAAAACAGATGCAAAAGTACACTTGAGGGTATGTATACTAGGAAGACTAAACTGTTCAACTTGACACATTTAGCTTGTTGGCAATGTACTTTGTTTAAATTAAAAATAACACTTTGCTAAAGATGATGAAGCAGACTGGTGCATTTAAAGAAAGTATTAATCATAATTATTGAAGCGATTTGCTCTCTAGTAACATTGTTACATTAGTAGCCTCAGGCCCAAATCCAGATCACTGCCCCATTTGGGTAGACCAATGCATATAAAAATAATAATGAATTAAAATACACATTTGTTATACACCAGCACATAATAGAACTGGTTCCTTCTCCAGTGAAGCTGACTCTGTTTTTTTTGTTTAGACTCTAAGGTTTCTAGTAAAGGGCTGGTTTTCATTCTGTTTGTACAGCACAGGATGACTCAGTGGCCATTAACAAGGCCAGAGCATTCCCAGTGCTGCCGTTCCTGGAGTTCTGGTCTCACTGGTGGGACAGAGCTGTGCCTTTGCACAGTCGTCTGCGGCACCACACAGCTGCACCTGTGCATGGGTCTGTGTGTGAGGGTCCAGGCAAGAACATTTTATACAGGGTGTGAGAGAAGAGCTAGCCTCAGTATATTCACATGGGCAAACACCACAACAAAACATGGTGAAGAATGTAGGGTTTTTTCCCATGTCTATATTAATAATTTGTAATCATGTGTTACCCCTGCCATATTTTGTAGGGAGTCAGTGAGCCGATCCTCAGAGCACTGGCTTTGTGTTTACTTTTGTGGTTATAAATTAACATAAATCCTGCTGATTCACTAATTTTACTCCTGTTAGGGGCTCAGTGTCGCACGTGTTATTTGTTAACCAGCCTCTCTTCTTTCCTTTACTGTATTTAAGTAGTTTTTAATCATCAGTTATTTTCATCCTAACTGCTAATACAGCTCACCTCTACAGCTGCAGTGGCAAATTAGCACTACTTGTGAGGGACATGTTCGGGGGTGGTGCTTCCTTATAGTGCTGTTCAGCAGTGCTAGTTGAGAGCAGAGTAGAGCAGGGAGCCTTATGGCTGCAGAACTGTAAAGGCTTTCATTTAAAAAAAAAAAAAAAAAGTTTTTTTTCATTTGAAAAGCAGAAAAAATTTCAAATATTTCATGTGAAGGTATATCCAGACCCCTCTGTTAAGTTAGCTAGGAAATTCTAGGAGAATTTGCGAGATTTCTATGCTCTGATTCTGCTTGAGAGATAAATATTATCAGCAGATTTTATCCTCTCAGAGGAAAATGAGGTATTTCAATCTCAGTGTGAAGCCAGAAGCCTGCAGGTTAGACAAATACTGCAATTCTGAGAAAAAATAAAACTAAACTTTTATTATCCCCGAACCTCTGGAAAAAAAAAAAAAACCCAAAGCAATTTCTTCCTCTAAAATGTTGTTTAAGTGGGAAGTGTGGGAGAGTTTCTCTAATGTATCAGCAAACGCAGTATTTATCTCCTTTAAATGGAAACAAGAATGTGATTCCTTGTTCAGAATTCTACCCTGGGATTTTGCTTTTCTCCATTAAAAAACAAAGTAAGTGAAAACTCAGACGGGAGAAAAAGTCTAATACCTGTCTCTTTTTTTCTAGTTCATATTCTGGCTTTGGCTTTTTGAGTGCAAATGGGTAAATGGTTTTGTTTTTCTGTTTCTTCATTTTTGTAAACTTCTTATAGGTGAAGTCTTCTGTGAGAAACCATAATTCTCATTGAGGTGCAAAAGGAAAAATTGTAAGTCTGAGTACTTCGCTGCTGCAGAACCGTCTTCCTCCCAGATAAGTCTGTGTTCCCGTATGCAGAGGGAATGGTGAATGATTTTGAAGTGGGCGTATATCTACTGTAATGTGTCTGTCTGATATATCTATGTAAACGTGTCTGCCTATCTATCTATCTGTTCACACTTGTTAGTGCTAGTACAATGATTTCAATAATGATGTTCCACGGAGCCAAGTTACAGAAATCTGGTTTACTCTAATGAGGTCAAAGACTAGACCAGAAAATTAATATTTAAGTCTAGTCACATTACTATTTTACTTGTTCAAATATTTTTCTCCTAAGTAAACATCCTGGCCACTGTGCTGTATCTGTACATAGAAGCACACTTCCAAGACATGAGAAGAAAAGGCGAAAATAAAGCTTTATTCATCTCTTCAGAAGTCTTGGAACTCTAAATTTCTTTTAGACTATACTGGTGACAGAAAAGGATGATGACAATAACAGCAAAAGGACACTTTGCTGAATGATATAGAGACCAGATAGGAGATCTATAATGTAACGTAGCCAAACATCTGGGACAGCCTTGTCCAGAAGACAGTAATAAGTCAGTGTGTTTGTAAGCTTGTTGAAACTCACAATTTCCTTTCCACGGTAAGTCTTCATGTACTTAGAACGATAGTAATAACAAAGAATGAAACCCATGGAGTTACTGGGTGAGTCAGGGTTAGAGAGACAGAGTTGGGTCAATATCAGTGTCAGAATGTCATTTCATAAATCAAAGTAGTCTGTGCCAGTTCGAGGATAATGTGGCTCATGCTAGATAGTGAAACTTTTTGAAACAGAAAGAAATTTCAAAATGATAGCTGAAAAGTCTAAACATTGTGTTCCAAAATTGCCCAAATGTTCTGTTGCTTGAGCTATGTTTTCAGACTCAGTTTTGTCGAAATTGACAAACCACCTCATAAATGTTGATTCTGATGAAATGACATCCTTAGATGATAAATGCTTGGAAACCTTGGAAATGTTTAAATTAGTTTTACTGCGACTGTACTTTATTTAACTAGTAATCTTTGATCCCTGTCCTCCTGAAGATCAACAGGAATTAGCTTGAACCAATAGCTTATGATCCTAAGCGCTTGTTAGTGCACCCATCATTTTCCATGTGCAGGATTCTCCTGGCAATGTCTTCTTCACCCTCGCTTATATCTTCTATACTATTTGTAGAGTGGAGAAAGTAGCTTTACATCACAACAGTGAATTTCTGGTATCTAGATATCTGTATCAACTTTGCTACACGTAGAGACTCTTATAGTTAGTCAAAACATGATATATCAGTCTTCTGATGATGCAAAACAGCTTGAAGCAGCCCAGTATCACTGTTTGGCAACACTTGGGTAATTCTTCAGTAATTGTATCATCTTAGTTTCTGATGAGATTAAATGAATTTTTAAGTCCGTGCATTTTGAAGTATTCTATTAGTAATAGTAATAAAAGTAATAAAGTAATATAAATTATAAAAGTAATAAAATTTGGTCTAGAGAAGGGATATGTGAAGTTTAATTTAAAAAGTTGCTAAGTACTCACCACCAACTTATACCACCATAGTGGCATCCTCATCAGGACATCGTACTGGGGCTATTGTTCAAGACTGCCTGGGAGTCAGTCTGCTTGTGAGAGAGGCTGAGTGACCACCTTTGGATACTTGTTTTGTGGGGTTTTAGATTTGTCTTTCTATCACTTATTGAACTGTCTTTGTCTTGACCCACAACTTTTATCATTTCTGTTTTTCCTGTTCTCTCCCCTGTCCTGATGGAGAGTTGAGTGAACGGAGGGCTATATGGTGATTAGGTGCTAGCTGGGGTCAGTATACCACACCTAGATATTTTATTTTTAAATGCCAAAAATTTCTCCTACACATATCAGAGTGTTGCAAATTAAAAATCAAAAAACAATCTCAATTGTAACATAAACAAATATGAATCTGATTAAAACTTTGAGTTTATTATTAGTCACAAAGCCTCTCAGACTCTAATCATTAGCAATGAAAAGAAAGAGGTTTAGTTTTAAACAGGAGAACAGATCTTATATTTTCAGGGGTCAATAGAGTCGTCAAATATATCTTTGTAGAAAATCCTTTGTTCCTCTACTTTCATAGACATAAGCCATAACAAAACCCTAATGTTAGCATCTTGTATTTTCTTTTAAATCTTATAATTTCCTTTTATATTAAGAAAAACCTAACAAAAAACAAAAAAGAAACCAAAAAAGAAAAAACAAACCAAAAAAGAAACAAACCAAAAAAGAAAAAAACAGTTCAGCATCTTTGAGAATTTTCTGAAGAGTAAGAAACAATGTTGTTTCCAAGGACATGCTGCAATCAGAGAGGGAACGTGATGTGCTCTGGTAAGGTTGGTTCTGCTGGAGAGGTACCCCACAGGGGTGCAGGGATGGCAGGCCCTAAGCCAGCAGTGAGTTTGTGCTGGTGGGGTTGAATCTCTGAGGTTCTGCAGCACAATGCCAGCAAGGTGTTAGGGAGGAGTTTTGCAGGTGTTAACTAGCGCAGGCATCCCAGCAGAGCTCTGTGGCATAGCCGCAGCCTCATAACTGTATGTCCTATGGGAAACTGCTCGTTGTGTTCACCATAACATCAAGTGATAGCACTCAGCACTCAAACACGTACATAAAAAAAAAAAAAAATTTTGCTTCTTCTTAAAAGTAAATTAGATCTGTAATGGAAAATTAATCACATAGTAGTATAATTCTTTACAAAATTAGTCTATGAAGCTAAATCAAGAGTTATAATGTCTTTTAGTTCTTTCTACTGGATGAAGAAGATGTTCTAACCTATTACCAACAGACCCTGTTTATAAAACAAGAAATACACTTAAAAGTTGTGCCAATGCTGATGAAAAGTTGATAAAATAAAAAACATAAAAAAAAGAATAAATCATACTTTTAGGATTACGATTCAGGATTCTGTCTCTCTCTGTCATATTCCAGATAAATGAGAATTGTCCCTATATGCAGAAGTGTCTTAGTCATAGTTACACTCTAAAACTACTAACACTCACATAGTTACTTCTAAGGTATGTATTATGTTTTGTGCTCCTCAAATGGACTTGGACTATATGGAATTAAAAAGATTCTTTGGGCTTTTCATTGCTTCACTAAATCATATTTGTGGATGTTTGCTGAGGTAAAGCTAATGCTGGAAACCTTCTCATTATGGTAAGATTTGCAAAGTACCAATTAAAAGTAGCCAAACAAATGCTGAGAGGTTTTCACCAGGAAAAAACCAAAGTATTGTATAACCCCATCACTGAGCAAGGCATATTTAATAGGAGTATTAGGATGCTAAGCCAAAAGAGAGAAAAGAATTTACAATTTCAGCAGACATCAGAACTACTGCAGAAATGTGTAGGGGTGATACACAGGGATAACTACTTTGAACTGCTGAAGTAGATTAAATGTAATTCTGCACCAGTAAGGTTTTACAAAGTTCAACTGATGAGCTTCCAGCTTATGGCTGAAATGTATTTCACTAATCCTGTAAAACAGACCTAGTCATAACTACACACCCTTCAGACTCCATTTACAGTCAATGAAAGGATCCCCCAGGAAACAACCCAATCACTTGAGATTCTGTATCTCAGTCTGGAGGTGCTTGTTTCTCTGAACCTATTGTAGATGTATCCTACAATAACTACCTCCCAGACCTGTCTAAATTAAGATAAAATCAAGATATAAGTGCATGGCCATAAGCCTTAAATGATTATATTTCACTGTTTTTCTTTCTCATCCTTGTTTTCCTCTGTAAGATACATTCTGATCTATGAGTATTTTAACAATGCTTCCAAATTAACAGTCATCAAAAATCATCATTAACATACTAAATTATTTTCTGCCAAATGTATCAGTGATTTTTTTGTTCTAGAAAAAAATATTAAAGAATATTGGTCCCAAGCTGGGTTTTTAAGTAACTCTACTCATAATGTCAATCCAGGCTGCTATTTCTATATCCTGCTAAAACCATTATGTCTTTCTTCTCCTTGATATGCATTTCCAAATTCTTGCCCATCTTCCTTTGCCTAATTAATTGTTTCTCCAATGATCACAGCTCTGTTATTTTTATCTTATTTTCTTTTTTTCCTACATATGTGACTCTTATTTGTTGCAAAATAAGTTCTAAAAGCTTGCATATAGTTGAGCTCATGCTATTCTCCAATGGTATAGCATCTTCACAAGCATTATTAAAAGGTTTGCTACTTCATTTGTAAATTCCTGTGTTTGTTCCCACAAAATTTTACAGCGGAGTTTAGATTTCTGAGGATTTTTTTACATCTCAGTCGTATTCTATTTCCAGAAACTGTCTTTATTCCTCTGTTCAACATCAGTGTCCTTACTGACAAAAATTCAGATAAATTTGAAACTTTAGATGAAGTTTATAAATAACTGTAATTTTATAAAGAAAATTACCTTTCTGGGCAATATGTTCCAGAGTTTGAAAACCTTCAATGTGAAAAAAAAAAAAAAAAGAGAAAGAGTTTTTAATGTTTAAAATAATTTTTTTGTATTTCAATTTCTACCTATTGCCTCATGTCTGTTCACTGGGCACCACTGAGAAAACTCTGTCACCCTCTTCATTAATTCCCCATCAGGTATTTATATACATTGACCCAGTCCCTCTCAGCTTTCTCTTCTGCAAGCTGAAGAGTTGCAGTGTTCTCAGCCTCTCCTCGTTTGACAGACATTCCCAGTCCTTCATAATCTTTTTGGCTTTTAGGTGGACTTGCTCCAGTGAGTCCATGTCTCCTGTGTACTGGGCAGCGCAGCACTGAGCACAGCACCCCAGGCATGTCTCACCAGGGCTGAGCAGAGGCGAAAGGATGACCCCCACTTTGACCTGCTGGCAACCTGATGCAGCCCGGGATACCATTAGTCTTCTTTGCTGTGAGGGTACACCTCTTGCTTGTGTTTAACTTGGCATCCATCAGGAGTCCCAGGTCCTTCCCTACCAAGCTGCTTTCCAGCCATCTGGATCAAACCTGATCCTGGTACCTGGAGTTATTCCTCCCCAGGTGCAGAACTTTGCGTTTTCTTGTGTTCAATTTCATAAGTCTTCTGTTGGACATTTCTCGAGACTGTCCAGGTTTCTCCGAATGACAGCACAGCCACATGGCGTATCATCCACTGTTTCCTGTTTTGTAACAACTGCAAACGTGTTGCAGCTAAACAGAAGTAGCCCTGGTATTGAACCGTGGCAGACAACACCAGTGACTGGCCTCCAGCTAGACTTGATGCACCCGATCGTAGCTCTCTGGGCCTGGCATTTGAACCACTTTTCAGTTCACCTCACTGCCCGCTTATGTAGTCTATGTTCCATCAGTTTGTTCATGAGGATTTTATGGGAGACCATGTCAAAATCTGAAGTCAGCATAAACATCAGCTATCCTGCTGAGCCAGTCATTTCTTTGCAGAAGGCTACCAGGGTGTTCAGGTGTGATTTCTCCTTTGTAAATCCATGTTGAATACTCTTAATCAGCTTATTTTCCTTCATATGACTGAAAACGTATTTTGGGATTATTTTCTTTCTCACTTTCCCAGGGACTGAGATGAGGCTAACTGGCCTGTAATTTCCCTGATCCTCATTCTTGCCTGTCTTGATCAGTTTGCTTTTTCCCATTGCCCAAGAACCTCTTGTGGTTGGCATGATCTTTCCAAGATAATTGAGAGTGACCTTACACCATTTTCCAGCCCCATCAGCACTCATGGGTGCCCAGATCCCATGAATTTTTGTGTGTTCAATTTCTTTAAATATCCCTCAATGTGATCCTCTTCTCCTGACAGTAAATCTTCCTTGCTCCAGTCTTTCCTGCAGATCTCAGGAACCTGGGATTCCTGAAGACAAATCTTGGCAGCAGTCTAAAGTACTTTCCTTGTTTTCTTTCATCAGATTCCCAGCTCTGTTCAGTAGTAGGCTGATAGTCCTGGTCTTCCTTTTACTGCTGATGTACCTGTTAAAGCCTTGCCAGATACAACTCCAAATGGATTTTAGCTTTCCTAACCACAACTTTACACACTTGGACAGTGTCTCTACACTCTATATGTGTTACCTTGCTTCCACCTCTCATATGCTTCCTTTTTTTACATTTGAATGTAGTCAATGCATGCAAGACTCAACCCATGTTCATCCATACAGGTGTCCTGTCACCTTTACCTGATTTCCCACACATTGGGATGGATCATTCACAAGCTTAGAAAAAGCGACCCTTGAAAATCAACCAGCTCTCCAGGATTGCTCTTTTGACTTGTTTCCTCTCTTCAGGATCACAAACACCACCATCTCTCTGGGGCCAAGACTTCCCCCAGCTTTCACATTCCTGACCATTTCACCATTTGTTATAATTCTGAGATCCAGGACAGCACTTCCCTTCATAAAATTCTCAATCACCTGTGCCAGGAATTTGTCAACAATGCACTCCAGAAACCTCCTGGATTGCTTGAGCTCTGCTGTGTTGTCCCTCCTGCAGGTGCTGGGGTGGTTTATGTTCCCTATGCAGGACAGGATTTATGGATGTAATGTTTCTTCCAGTCATCTGAAGAAAGCCTCATCTATTTCTTCCTCATCAGACAGTCACCCAATACAATGTCTGAGTGATGTTGTGATCTGCCTCATAAACCTGTCACATTAGCTCTCAGATGGGTCAACTTCCACACCTAGGCAGAGCTCCAGACATTCTGTCTGCTTCCTCACATAAAGGCCCACTCATCTTCCTGGGATGTTCTTCCTAAAGGCCCTGTATCTGACTATTGCTGTACTTGAGCTGCATGAGCTATCCCATCATGTCTCCATCATCCCAATGAAACTACAGCCCTGCAATTACACCCAAATCTCTAATCCCTCCTGTTTGTTCCCTGTGCTGCAAGAATGTGAGCGTTTGGGTACAGGCAGATCAAAGACATGTTCCCTTGTGCTGATTTCCCAGAAAAAGCATGAGAGTTCCCCCTGCCACAATATCTCACTACTACTTATCTTTGTGCATACGCTTGAGGTGGTCTCCCATCAGCCCTGTTTTGTTGATTGCAAGGTCTCTCTTGTCCATATCTTGATCTTAACTGGTCTAATTCCATCTTTCAGACACTATTAGACTCCTTTTTTCCTAACAAGTCTTTTCTCCACAGAAGTGCTGTTGAATATAAGAAGCTTCTTTTAAAATAGCAGAACCTTACCCAAATTTGAACTAAATATTGCTAAGATATTAACTAGGACAGTCCTCAGTCTGAAATTATTCTTTCAAAATTGGGGAGAGGTCCTATGCATTCTGTTAGACAATTATTTACCAAGGCTGCTCATTAACATATGATCGTGGTTATTTTGTTGGGGGTTATTAAAAGCAGTAATAGCCATATGTGCTTACATTAAAGAAAAATAATGCTGTGCTTCTCTTGGTTTTGAATTCATTCTTAAGTGCATCATTAGCATTTGGAAGGAATTATAACAAGATAATGACTGGAAAATAACCTTTCTAATGATTGCAGTTAAATTTTAAAAAAATGATACGTAGACAATAAAGACTTTAAAACCTCACTCATTGTATGTCTTGATGAATGCATACGTACGTATGGGCCTCTTTAGGAAAGACTTAGGAATGCGTGCTTTACCTGACGAGGAACAAAGCTCATTACTGTTAGGGTAATCAATAACCCCTGCTAATGTGTTTAGCTGGCGACACAGACCAGATCAATAAAACCTGCCACATGCTTTTGTTTTAGGAAATGAAACCTTTTAGTTCTTAATTAAGGGAGAGACCTCACATCCTTAATGATGTTTGCAATGACTGTTGCCACAGAGGACAAGAAGAACCGAGTCTGAGGTCTGCCCTAAAAGACTTTGACAAAGTTATAAGAGAGTTGAGCCAAAACTGATCTAAATTTGTTTAATTTATTTTAATGCAGGAAGACTGGGGGAAAAAATTGTTCAAGAAGAAGGAGAAATATTCTGATGAATTACTCTGGTTATCAGAGGAAATAATGCTTCTATTAGTACGATGTGTGTGTGTGCAATCTGGCAACAAAGGATACAGAATCCAGCCATGCAGGAGTGCTTTGTGTGGTACTGATTGTGAGTCTTTAAGGCATGACTACTGTAAAATGTAAGTTATTATTTTTAGCTTATCTCTGTTGTTGTTATTCTTCTGACTTTTGTATAGTTCTATGGAGTAGTGCATTTTCTACAAGGCAGTTAAGCTAGGGCAAAGCACATGTGGAGTGGAGAGTAGGAACAAACTAACAATAATGACTGCACTGAGAATGTCTCAGCTATGTACAGCTAATAAAAGTATAAACATATCAGAGGGAATGATTCATTTTAAATGTTTAATAAAATATATTATTTACATAATACATGGAAGATGCAAAGGGGCTTGTACGCGTGAGTCTTGATGATGGTATTATTGTCTTTTCCAATGCTGGCATGGGTGAAAACAACTCAAATCAGAGGCTTATATAACTGCAAGTAACCCTTTCATTCCCAACATATTTTATGTGATAGATTTCCTGCAATGAATTCTTGAAGGTTCAAAGACAGTTTAAGAGTAGCATATCTAAGGGTTCAGATTTGCAACGCATTAAACCTTCACAGAAAGTAACTAGGAGTTCACCTGTCTAAGAGTGTGTGGGGATATGGAAATGAACGTAGGAATCAAAAGGGGAATTGCTATGTATTTGCATAGCAACCTAAAAATGCCAAAGCTTCCATTACCAGTAATCCTACAAATGCAAATCTATATGTCTTATTTTACTCACATGAATGATCATTTGCAGGACCAAGCTCAAAGATCATCATTATTAACTGAAAAATAAAAGGCTCTAAAAGCATTATGATTGACTCCCCATTCATTTGCACAGTACAAGCCACCATTAAATGTGCTGAAAGCAGTAGGATTATAGCAGTTTAAAACCAAGAAATTTAATTTAGGCTAGGTGTACATACAGGGAACAGTGTGATGTGCAGGACATCAAGCTTTAAAGAGGTAAAGGAATTATGTTACATGCCCAAAAAGTGGTAGGAAGCATGCAATTTCTCAAAGTATTTTTTTTTTTTAATATACACTTCAGTGTTTTAAGAACAACACTTTCATCCTGAAATGCAAAATCTGACATATACAAGACCACAACTTTGTACAGTAATTGACTGGGATTTATTTTGCTTTGTCTTGTGGGGTTTGGGTGTGTTTTTTTGCGGTTTGGGTTGAAATTGCGGGTTTTTTTTGTTTTGTTTTGGATTGGGGGTTGGGGGGGATGCGGTTTGTGGCAATGGTGTTGGAGCAATTCTAGTGAATAAGAACAAATAAATAAGCCAGGATTTGAGCTTATCAAACTACTTTTTTTTTTCAGTGATGAAACTTTTATTTCATTTTTATCAATTTGACATTCTTTTTTAAGCTTAAACAAACTATGAAACTAAGCACTGCAACTAAAATTTGAGTTTTATGATTCCGTATGTTGTAAGGGCTTGTTCTGGTGAATAGACTATTTGCTTGGAAAAGGACCTACCTGTACATAACACTTAAAGAAGTACAGTGGGTAGTTTCATAACATTCCTTATCTATCTCTGGCCAGCTTCAAATACAGACATCTAAAGTTGATTCAATAGCTTAAATGTAGGTATTGACTGCTTTTCAGTTCCCCTACAACATCTGAGACATCAAAATTTTGCTTGCATCTGACAGAAGACTAAGGGTAATCCTCTTGCTTTTTCAGTTGGATGTTACATGGCATGTTTATGCTAGATGTCTTATGTGTAGGCAAATGATTTGCCTTCTGAGTCAAAACTAATTTCCTTTATAGCCAAGAGAGCAATGGAGGTGAAGTGGGCTGACATCTAGAGACACCTCTTGAAGATGAGATTTAAGACGTTAGGATGAAATGAAACATCATTGGGAAGTGCTGCTCACTCTCTGATGCCAAAATAAGTTGCTTGTTGTTTTGACTAGGTCACATAACTAATTCTTAAAAAAAAAAAAAAAAAGTTCAACTTTCTATGAAAGTGACAGTATCTCTGCATGCTTTAATAATATATTCTATCTGAAGCCATTGAGGACCTCACTGTTAACTTGAACAATAGCAAGGGCTGACATTTTATTCATATGAATTAAGATACAACAATACGGTAATTATTCTCCCACAATTTTTCTATTTTTGAACAAGATATTTCAAGCCTCAGATTTCTCATTCTTCCAAGTATCTTTAGATGCTCATATAGCACACTACTGACAAACAAAAAAGAGTCTATTTTAAAAGATTATGCTGTATAAAATACAAGCTAACTTTCTGAGAAAATGAAGAGGGGAAAATAGCTCTAAGAGGCTATATTTCAACCAGATGAGGAAGCTTAGTAAAGAAATATGATCAAAGCAATTTAATATATGCCTACCAGAAATAATAGGTACATATTAAAAATTCCACTTTTAGCTTTGGGTATGGTTGTTTAAAGATTTGGATATATCCATAGATGTTGATCAGCTTTCTTTCTACAGATTCCATGAAACAAATTGTAGCTCTATGAAATGCAAGAAAAAAAGAGTCAAGAGAGGAGAAGTGAGTGTGCCGGAAGACTTTCAGGATTAACATGTCTGTGCTGAATATTTAATTAACCAGGGATAACAACAATTAATTATGAAATCAAGCAAAGTTTTGTTATACATCATTTTATAATTCATGCGGGTGTGTCATAAAATTACAAGCATTTGTACTTTTAAAAAACTAACTGTATCTTTAATGCAAATGTAATCATGCTAATGCAATTCACATTCTTTAAAGTGCACATTGGGAGAGTGGGTAATAATGAGAGGCTTTGTAAACAAAATCACTGGGAGATACTAGATGTAGCACTCCTAAAGCATGTTATTTATTGCAAAATTTGGAGGAGAGAAAAAATGACCTATAATGAGCCTTTTTAATTCTCAGGTGTTTTAGGATTGCACTTTGCTTTTATTGTTCCTTTATTTGTTAGTGTTCCTAATAGAAGCACTAGCCTAGTCAGAGCTCTTCTCCAACTTGCATAGGCTTTGGGTATGTAAGTCCAGGAGAAGGACTGAGTGAACAGAGGGCATGAGGACATGTTCATACCATTTCACTTTAATTAATTTGGTTAAGTGGAAGAAGACGATCTCCTCTGAACTTCCTCTGACAGAAGCTCTGGTGACTCCAGGGAGAACCTTAGCCTATGTGAATAAAGTTATATACTGCACTTACATATAAAGTTACATAACTGGAAGGTGATTAGCTGTCTAAGGTTAGTTGTTACATTAATGTCTAAACCCAGGTTGCCAGTGACTTAGAGTACCACAAAGTTTCCAAAATATTAACATATAATGGCAAATACAATCTCCTGGCGAATGAAAGCTAGAGGGAAAGGGGAATACCCTAGATCTAAAATGGTGCAAAAATTCTACATTTAGACCACTGAATCCCACCATGGGTATCTATGTTCAGGTGAATTGAACAGCTTTTGATTCCACACTAACAATGTTAAATATAACTAGATAAATTATGATATCTGGTGCACTCCTAGACCTAAATGTTGGTGTCTTAATCTCAAATGGGATCCTAACAACACCACCTAAAGTCGAGGGATGCAACTGTAATGCGAGAAACACCTTGACAGCCTGCATCAGGCAGAATTTTACCATCAGGTCTAGGGAGTCACCCTTTTCCCTCTGCTCAGCCCTGGTGAGACATGCCTGGAGTGCCTTGCTCAGTGCTGGGCTGCCCAGTACACAAGAGACATGGGACTTACTGGACCAAGTTCAGCAAAGGACCACAAAGGTGACTAAGGGCTTGGAGCATCTGTCACATGATGAGAGGCTGAGACAACTGGGACAGTTCAGCCCAGAGAAGAGAAGGCTCAGGAGGATCATGTCAATATGTATATATACCTGATGGGGGCAGTAACAAAGATGGAGACAAGAGTCTTCTCAATGGTGCCAAGCGAACAGATGTAAGGCAAAGGACACAAACTGAAATACAAGAAAAAACTTTTTTTGTGGTGAAGGTGATCAAATACTAGAACGGGTTGCCCAGAGAGGCTGAGGGATCTCCTTCCTTAGAGATCTACAAAATTCAACTGATATGGCCCTGGACATCCTGCTGTAGGTGACTCTGCTCTGAGCAGGGGCTTGGGTTTGATCTCTGGAGCTGCCTTCCCACCTCAGCTGTTCTGTGATTCAATTCTGCTGAAATATGCAAGGAAGGAGGAGCTTTTGAAGGAAGAGTTGCTTAGGAATGCTCTGCCAGAAAAGTGAGGTTTCTGGTATCTGTAAATACAAAAATGCAGGCTACTGAAGTGGAGTTCCTTGATTCGTACTCATGCGTCTAATATCCAAAAATACTCACATTGTGGACACAGAAGAATGTAACACTGTAGCTCATCTCGCAAGCTAAAAAGCAAAGAAAGCTGTCACTGTGTAGCGTGCTTTCTCTCTCCAGTGTACCATTTTGTTAGAAATATGATTTTAATGCCTCATAAAATTATGTCAGTCAGAACATGGGATCTAAGGGGTTTATACAGATTCCTAGATCTCTGCTCATAACCAAAATATATGGGAGTTATCCAGAATAGGTTTTTGAAGGATTTGCTCATTGGCAAATAACTTGACTCCTCATATGACTCCTGGTTCTTGGTATCTAGATCATTCACACAACTATTACTTAATTCATTCATTTTATCTTGAAGCATTTCAACTACTTACCTTCAAAATAGTACCAGGGAATGGTTCACATCAGGGTTCTTCCCAACATTCCATAGAAATGAGACTGCACTGGATTTGCTGATTTATAAAGCCCATAGTCCTTCAGAATTATCTCAATGCTAATGCTCTTAAGCACTATCATGCCTCATAAAAACATAAGAATGCTATATTTAGTTAGATCAGAGATCCATGCAATTCAAAAGTCTGTGTTCAACAGTAACAGAAAGCTGCAGAGTAATTGTGGGTAAACCATACATGGTACCTTCCCTTAATAATCTCCCATTACATCATTCATGCTCCAAATTATTAACAATTACTCCATTATTTAGACATAATGTGTTCTAAATCTAAAAAGTACTATATAAACAAAAAGTGGTAAATTAATATCTTCTTTTAATACATGTGAAGGAAAACAATCAAAAAAAATCATCTGCAGAAAGAGGCTTTGGTATAATTTCAGTTTTGCTTTACTAAATGTTTGCTTAAATGACTTCACTGAGTTGTTCCTGTACAAATGTAATCTTGCAGCAGTGACACAACAACAAATTTTCTGTCCTTTGTGATGTGGAACATAGTTCTAATAAGTTTTTCTTCACAGAGGAGTATGTGGTACAGGCAATGAGATTTAGAATGGCAGTACAGCTTCTCCCACTTGAAGGCTGTCCACGGACCCCCCATGGAAAGCCTTTAGTTTCAATTCCGTTGTGCTTAAGCTTATGTTGTAAATAGTTGAATGATAGGAAAAACAAGTTAATTTTATGGCTACATCCCCAAATACAATTTCAGTCAAAAAAATGTAAATCATATTTACAAATTAATACCTTGTTTTTCAACTTAAGACAGAGCCAGTCATATCATGAATAGTGGTTAGTATTTTTCCTCTATATTGTAACTCTTTCTAAGGCAAGACCTTCCAGCATTAGGCTTAGAAAGATTTTTTAAAATTTTTATAGCTGACTCATAAACCCTGAAAAATGGATCTTATAATGGAAATGCTGACATAACTTTAACCATAGCAGCAAGAACAGCACCTCAGTAATTTATTTCATGTTGCTTTTCAATTACTTTGTATGCTATTGTTATCATTTTTATGGCAAGTATTATTTTTCAACAAGTTTCTGATTTGCAGTTTTATACTACAATCTTTACAGTTGGCCGGGGTCTTCTTGCAAATTAATTACACTGTTCAAGGAAATTGCTTAGGCCTAGAAAACTGACACAATCTATTGTTGTTTCCAAAGGGAAAACCTAATGTCTTCACTACAGTATGGGCCCTGTCCTATTGTAGCTGTCTCTGTAGCAGTAAGCATAATAAAACAATTAATAATGCAATAATATTTCTTAAAAATCATCGGCAGACATCTGTTCCAGTGACAAAAGATTGCTGGCCTAATTCTCTTCTCAATTCCAAAGACTTAGTATTGGTACAGCTCCAATTTCTGTGAATTTATTACAGATTGTACCACTTAGAGCTAAACCTGTCTCTTTCGTAATGGAATGAACTAAAATCTGAAGGAATATATATAAAACATAGAATTCAAATTCAAGATTTATGGAGAAGGAAAAGATAAGGACTTTATTCATAACAGAATTAGAGAAAGAATAATTACACTATCATCTTAGGTGTCTAGACTATTAACACAGAAGTACAAGGAGGTACTTGAAATTTAATTCTTGATCAAAATGATGGTTTAACAGTTGTCACAGACACTTTGTGGGATATGCTGCACATCTGACACAGATATAGAAGAATATAATTTGTTCAGGGAGACAAGCAAGGAAAAAATGCAGGAAATATGTTTTATATCAAAGATGTAAATATTAGTTTAGATACTACATGAGAATAGACTTATTAAAAATCTGCGACTAATGTTACAAGTTAAAAAAAAAAGGGAACTGCTATGGTTGGAGATTGCTCTAAACCACCAAATAAACACCACGAGTATAACCCAGGAGAGAAGTATTTTTATAAGTAATAGAAGAATTAGGAAAGTGTCATAAATGGTCTTAAGGGGAACATTCAGCTCTCAAGATGCCTGTTGGGAGCAGGGAAAAGGAAGATGAATTGTTCAGGAAGATTTTTGAATTAGTGAGGAAGTTACTTAAACAGAAGGTAGAGACATCTATGAGATAGGCAAGCTCTTCTGTACTGATTCTATTAAAATGGGAAGATGTTGCTGAAATGAAGGTGAGAGTGAGGTTATGATATGATTCTTAACAAAACATTGGATAGAAAACAGCAAGGGACTCTAAAGAAAAAACCTCTCAGAACTGGTAATGAAGGAAAGTATATATGTATTTAAAAAGAGTGCAGGAGACCTGATAGCTTTTAAAAGAAATAAGTGCAAATTATTCCATTTCAGATGGTGGCTACAGGAAGTAGCAATAGATTAACTCAGCTAAATCAAGTTGTCTTTGCCGTCCTTAAATTCAACAGGAAAGTTCACAAAATGCTAACATGAACAAATACTGAGAAGTAGTATTAAAGGAAGAATTCACATGGGACTGTAGGCCTCATGAGAAAAGAGATGCAATTAAGGAGAGATTTCTGAAAAAACATCGCTCTGTAAGTACATTGACAGTAAGACAAAGGAAAGTGTTAGTTTGCAAGCAAATGGAGAGGAATTTGGTGTGCTAAAAAATGTATTTGCAGCCTTATTTGTACTACTTCTACTGGGAAGATATGACTCACATCCCAAATCCAACCGTGGACTTGGAGGAGCTCAGATTTCCACGTGCTTCATTGCATTCCATTTTACTTTGGTCATAAGGCGAAATCAAAGGACTTCTCCAAAGAAACGCAAGAAGTATAAAATATGAAGTCTATTTGTTACACAAAATGCTACCTCATAAGTCTCAGGTACCAATGTCACTACTCATTATGTTAATTATTTCAGACTTTACCCACTAAAAACTAATACAGAAATCTAATAGTGAAAAGGAAATAGTGGCACAATTTCTACAGTCTTGTGTCAACTATAGCAAGGTAAAAATATTGCTATTTATAACACTGAAGGAGTATGAGGGAGAAGTTGATTTTTTCTTGGTTGGTCAATTTCTTTCCCCCCAATACGTCCTACCCGATACTTCATAATTCTACTAGAAAATGCCAAAATATCCTTCTTTAATTTTAAGATCTCCTTACTTTATCTATATTATTAATGTTATCTGTCCTATAGTAACACTCAGAAGTTGAACAAATTACAGTATAAACAAATAAGACATCAAAAAGTGCAAGAAAGGCTTGCAGCATTCCTCTGAAGCACATATTATTTACTTATATATCCTATCCACATTGTCTGTCTTCTGCAACTGTGCCAGGGGATGAATAAAACAAGCACTGAAGAAATAGTCATCTTAACATGCAGGGAAAGGTTTCAGAGACTTAGTCGCATCAATCCATAATTATCTATGCAGAGGGGAGATAGTATATATTACATACATAAACTTGTAATTGTATTTCATTAAGCATTCCCAGGCAGTGTCTGATAAGGGGTGTACCTGGATACATCAATCTAGTGAGATTAGAAGACAACAATCTCTCTACTATGCCCATATTATCTTAAAAGAGCAATGACTGTTTCTCCTCTTTGCTCAGCTCATTGATGTGTAGTTTTGTATATGGTGTAGTGCTGTCAACTCCCTGGATGCATGCTAGCCTCTTCCTGCTTAACTTCTTTGAAGTATAACTCACCTTCTGCAGTGAGATCTTACTTTACATACCTTCTTTTTGACAACGTAGGTGCTCCAAGGGGACATCTCTAAGATTTTCTGAGTAGCCAGATTATATCTCCTAGGCAGCCAGAAGTGCTGCCAGGAGGGTTTTAGATCCTGGTCCACAGTGAACAGGAAAGCCCACTCTCATACACTGACTTTGCAGGATTTTGGATCAGGACCACGGTTAATTAAGATATGTGACAAAAAGCTGGTCTCCATGAGGCGCAACGGGCAGATGGAGAGCTCCAATAACATGCTGAGTTGGCCGCTCCCATGGCATTGTAGGAAAGTGTTGAGCCCCCAAAATGCTCATTCTCACCAAAAAAGATCCCGGGGAACATGAGCAGGGTGGAGCCCCAGTGACCTTGCCACAGAAGTGAGCCTTGGCCAGTCCCCACAGGACTCTCCCAGCGAAAAATCACCATGTGGGTCAGGGAAACCTGTCACCATGAGCCAACACAAGAAGGTCCCCATCACCCCACAAACTGAGGGGTCACTGCCATCAAGGGGATGGGAATCAGTATGGCATGCAGGGGAAGGGCATTTTGATTGCACAGGATCTACTATATGTTTTAGGGACAAACCAAGATTAGGGAAAGGGAGGGATCAAGGTAGTTTGGGGAGGAACAAGTAAGAAAATAGAGGGATAAGTGGATAGAGGAGCTGGTTGTGTGCAAGCAGGGGCTGGTCAGTACACCTGCTTTGTCATGTCCTGTGCCCAACTGGCAGTGTGCCCTAGATTCTCACCAAACCCCTTTCCTTGCTATTTTCCTGAGTGAGGGTCTCTATCCTGTGTGCAGAGATGTGCGTGTGGGTATCAGTGACAGACCTGGGTCTGGGACCAAAAGTCAGAGGGATCTGTGTGTCCATGGTGCCAGCAACTGGTGTGAGTATGGGTGTGGTAGTGAAGATCCTTCTGGATGAGTCAGAGTAGGTGATGTGAACGGGGGACTCGGGGGAGGATGTGAGTCTCTGAAGGTGAGACCACAGGAGGACCTGGCAGCTGGAGGGATCAGGAGTCCAGGACAAGTACTGGAGAAACCGTGGGGTCAGGGGTGGACTGAGAGACTCAGTTGTGTGTGTATATATGCAAGGGTGTCTGTACCTGCAGATAAATGGGACTGTGGCCTCGAGGTTTGTACATCCATGTACCAGCAACTGGAGAGAGTGGGATCAAAAGGGGCAGCTACTGGGCAGATTGACTGACTGAGTTCAGCTGTAGGAGCTGTCCACATCATACGTAAGTACAAATACATCCCTACTAAAAGACCTTCATCTTGCTTAGCTAGAAAAGGGAGCAGGACGAGGTTGTTGGTGTTTGTGTGAGTGCTCTGTGCGTCTGTGTTGATCTGTGTGGCTAGCTGTGAATATACGTACATGAGCAGTGTATACGTGTGCTCCATGGGCATGTGTTTATTGAGAATACCATCTCAGCCTCACTGCTCGTTGGACCTGGGGGCATGGAGCTGTCACAGCATCACCCGTAGCAGGCTTCTGGATTTGGCACCTCCATGATATCTATAAATCAAGAATTTAATTAATTTACCCAAACCAAGTGCTGCATATCAAGGTAGCAAGCCTTACTTGGTTCTGTATACCCTGAAACGGTCCTAAAGCATACAAACATTTAATGACATATAAAAAATATAACCATATTGAAATGAAGATTAAGTTTATATGTCTCTTCTCTCTCTCTCGCTGTATGTATTTACACATACTATAGACTTAAACTACAACCCACATTATGTAAAGAAAGGACTAAGGTATATAACTAGATTCTCCAGCAGGATGGTGGCTAAGAAGTTGTCTAAGATTAGCCCATACGTGAAGCTTAAATTATATCAGTTGTTCAATCACACAGTGACCCCTCCCCAGTTGAGAAGGGGAATCACAAAAATGAGAGGAGATTTGTGGGTTAAAATCAGAACTGATTTAATGAAACAGTAAAACTAATATTAGTACTAATGCCAGTATAATGTATACAAAGTTATACTCAGTCCATTGAATGTATGGTGTTCACAATAACAGGGAAGGCAGTCCTCAGGAGCGGGATCATGAGTGAGCCCTGAGAGGGAGAGGGAGAGAAAGAAGCCACCCATCCTCACTAAACTTCTCTCTTTGTAATGAGCGTGATGTTTATGGTATGGGATACACTTGTTAGCCAGCTTGAGTCAGCTACCTTGGCTTTTGCCCCTCCTAGCTTAAGCTCCTGGCTGACTTGAAATTGCTAATGGCCTGCATACCATGGTTGGCCTATGATTCTGTCCCAGTAGAACCAGGACAGAAGTTTAGCAGTTCAATTCCTAAATCTATTATAATGTACAGCTAAAATCCTACAGTCACAATCCTTGGTTATTCTGTGATCAGTGGCCATTTTTGCCAGCATCATATCTTCTGTTCTTTTACTTCTCTCTTTTTTATGACTTTCTTCTTGAGGGATGCTAAGCGAAAATAAATTGTAAGAGGAGACAAGAAAATGAAAAAAAAAAAAAAAACAGAAAAAAGAATCCATGCTGTTTGAATACCCTTTAGAAGTTGCTATAGAAACGACCTTCTAATTGATAATATGAAAGTCATTAGATTCAGAAGACTTCTAATTTACTTTGTAAACACAAATTCCATGTAAATATTCAAATTCTATGAAGATCAAATATAGTTTAAAATTGTGTTTTTCACAGTTCAAAAAAATTCACATTCAAAACACCCAAGAATTCAATGTCATATCCTGAGTGCCGTGTCTTAGAGATAAACAATGTTTATTGCATAACAGCACTCCCCTCCCCTTCAGAAACTCTCTAGTGAGTCCAGGGAAAGGATTTTAATCCACAGTTTTAAAAAATTTGATGACATGTTTGGCATTTCATCTCTCAGATAAATAAGAGTTCAATTACTTTCATGGGCTACGAAGCTTTCTGAAAATTAAGATCCTTTCTTTGTTCCATGGAGGTGCACTGAAAAGGCTTCTACTGGTATTAAAGGATTTTGTCATGGCTTGTCATGGCAGTGTGCATACAGAAGGAAATATTTATGTGTAGAAAGACTAACATAAACTTTAGGGTAAATAAGACCTTTTCCAAAATAAAACAAAAAAGAACAAGAGAAATCCACCAGATGATCAAACTAAGAAGGTGGAGTAGAAACCGTAAGACCATACTGGTCCTTGAGTCTGCTGCGTACATGGTAGTGGGTTGTCTTTCTCGATTCACTTTTGGAAAAGAAACCAGCATGAAGCATTTAGCTTAGGCAGACCAGCAATGCCACTACTTTGCTGTTATCTGGCAGCTACTTTGCTTGTTTATCTGTGGTTTATCACATAGAATAATTTCAAATAGGTATTGAGAATACATTTTCAAAACAGCCTTTTACTGCTGTGGATTTCTTACTCTAATGTTTTTTGTGACCTATGAAACTCCACCTTTCTCTGAAATTACTTCCTTTCATGACTAATTCCATGACTTATAAATATTTTAGCAGCATCCAGATCTTTTCCAGCATTGGCACATATACTTTCCAAATAAACCAACATTTCTCTGACATCTCAAATCTAAATCACGCTATTGGGCAACACAATGTACCTAGTGACCAGCTCTACTGGTCATATACTGCGCTGTGATTACTGAATACTCATAGCAACAGAGACCTGAAAACCAACAGAGGATCTAAAAAAAATCTGAAAACATCTCTAAGAATTTTTGTCTGGACTTTCCCAGTTATTTTCAACATTTCAGTGAGAACAACTGAAACTCTACATAATTTCATTCAGAGATATTTTCTTCCCATTTGAAGAGATAATTTGCTGATCATTACCTTATAATTTAAGGCTAAATTCTGAAAATATCTTATTCTTTACTCTGTTTCACAAAAATCAAGGCACTGTTCAATAAGAATGAAGTTATCAGGAACTAGCCCTGCTGGAGAAAACCTTAGGCAAAAAGTGTGTTCCCACAAACCATTCATTAAATGACTTTGAATAATGAAGAAATTAATAGAAATTGCTGTCTATTCATGGACAATTCAGTAATGGATTGGATTTGACAAACCGTTTGCTACAAATAGTTCACACCAGCAATGCATATCATCTCTCCAGCTGTATGCATATTTTGGATTAATAGAGAATTTTTCAGACCCATTTTCTCCCTACATCATCCATTTATTTTGTTCTGTTTGTACAGTTTGCACAAAATTGCTCAGCTTGTGGTCTATAGCCAGCAATTAACACCACTTAACAGCTGTTAAATAGGGTAATCGCCTGTTGTTATTCTCATGTAGCTCAATTCAGGCACTAATTGCTCTCAGTGCACCACTCATAAACGCGTCAAAACACCAGGTATGATCTGCTGAAGATGGTCTGATGTGAAATAGGCTTTCCTTTCCCCTACAAAGATCAGTTCAACTGGCTACTAAGACCTACTCAGAGTGGAAGAACATGGGAGCACGGGGAAGGATTTCCCCTTGCGCAAATCAGGGAGTCAGTGAGCCCACAGCTGGTCAGGTTTGAGGAATTACATGTAAAATCACAACTAGTGCCAAGAGAAAGAAAGAAAGAAATCATGAAGCACAGCATCCTGTGCAATCCCCAGATCATTCCCAAATGGATGGTTAATGTTTTCTTATTCTTTTTTTTCTGACTACTATTCCTGAAGACATTTTTAATGCAGATGAAACAGAAATAATTTTCCTGTTGAAACTGTTTGAAAGCAAAAGAATACTAGTGGTGGAAATAAATTGAACGAAATGAATTAATTATAAAATTAACAGAATGTAATGTCATTTTGTTACATTATTTACCTGTGGAACACATTTAATGTGGTCTTTTTGGAAAAGTATTCTTGAAGCACCAGTTATCAATAATGTGAATATATTTCAAATATATGTGCATCTTCTATTGGCCTGCAGCTACACACAGAAAATAAATATGCTTCCTAATACAAATGAAATGTGCTTTGTAATTAACGAGGAATGTGCAAGGGCACCAGTCAGATGTAGAAGAGATGCTTTTTATTCCCTGTACATATCTCTTTGCAGCATATTGAATGGGGTTCCAGAATAAGTAATGGCAAGTGAGTCATGATATCTTGGATTTACCTCAGATATCCTCTATGACCCCTGTGCTGGTCACTTATGCCAGATACTTTAAAACACTCATTGATCTCAGGTTTCCTCTATTTCAGACAGCTACTAGTTTTAGTAATCTAATTAGAAAAGATAACGATAACTTGTAACTTCCCAAGAGATGGATAAAAACTTTAGACTTTTCAATACACTGGAAGCTAGTTTTCTTCACGTGCTTCAACAGAAGCACATGCAAGCAGAAATATACAAAAATGGTTATTGCATTGGAAACAAAACTAAGAATCTCCCTGTGGTTCCTATGTATTAAATCATACAGTAGCAAAATAATAGGTGTAGTTTTTGATTGTCTGTGAAGCGTTGAAGTAGGATGTTATTCCACTTTTCCTTCAAGCCAATTTAAATGTTTTAGGTGAATCATAGAATCATAGAATCATAGAATGGTAGGGGTTGGAAGGGACCTCTAGAGATCATCTAGTCCAACCCCCCTGCTAAAGCAGGTTAGCCTAGAGCAGGTTGCACAGGAATGCATCCAGGCGGGTTTTGAATATCTCCAGAGAAGGAGACTCCACAACCTCTCTGGGCAGCCTGTTCCAG
>VZSC01007550.1:52002-96280 GCA_013398225.1 Steatornis caripensis
GACAGGACAAGGGGCAATGGGCACAAACTGGAACACAGGAAGTTCCACCTGAACATGAGGAGGAACTTCTTTACCATGAGGGTGACAGAGCACTGGAACAGGCTGCCCAGAGAGGTTGTGGAGTCTCCTTCTCTGGAGATATTCAAAACCTGCCTGGATGCATTCCTGTGCAAGCTGCTCTAGGCTAACCTGCTTTAGCAGGGGGGTTGGACTAGATGATCTCTAGAGGTCCCTTCCAACCCCTACCATTCTATGATTCTATGGTTCTATGAACAACAGTCCTCAGCTCCACCCAGTTGCTCAGTCACTCTGCCACGAATGGGACGGGAAGAGAATCGGAATTGTCAAAGTGAGAAAACTTGTGGGTTGAGATGAAGACAGTTCAATAAGTAAAGTGTGCAGAAACAAAGCAAAACAAGGAATTCATTCCCTGCTTCCCATCGTCAGGCAGGTATTCAACCATCTCCATTGAAGCACTGTTCCATCACGCATAACAGTTACTTAGGAATACAAACGCCATCACTCCAAATGTGCCCCCTTCCTTCTTCTGCCGGCTTGATATGCTGAGCATGATATCATATGATACGGGATATCCCTGTGGTCAGTTGGGGTCAACTGTCCTGGCTGTGTCCCCTCCCATCTTCTTGTGCATCCCTAGCCTACTCACTGGACTGGCAGTAAGAAGCAGGAAAGACCTTAACTCTATGCAAGCATTGCTCAGAAACAGCTAAAACATCAGTGTGTTATCAAAACTGATTTGGTCACAAACCCAAAACAGAACCCCATGAAAATTATTAACCCCATGAAAAATATTAACAGCCAAAACCAGTACATAGACATAGCCTCATAAACAATTTTTGAGATCCCACAGTTATTTTGCCCAATGTCCCATCTCCAAAATCACTGACTAGAAATTTTGTAGGCAGGCTGGGCCCCATTGGTAAAATTTCTACATTAAAACTAAGCAAATGAGCATTGCACCACCAAAACCAAGCATCTGTGAAAGCAGTAAATGCTTCTGAAATTACTGATGTTCTCTTTTTAAACCTTCAATTACTTATTTAAAAGCACTGATATTTTCCCATCTTCGTGGTATATAGTAAATTATAATTAATTATTTTTATCCAGCCATTTATTTTGTAAAACTCTTGGAATAAGATTATATAGAAGTTTACAGACTGCAAGTGCCATTTTCGTAAAAAGGTTTTCAGAGTTATTTAGGAATACAATTTTTTTTAAAAAACTGTACCAAAAAATAGATGTTTACTATGTTCAGACTTCTTTTAACGACTAAGTGGGTGGCTTTTTTTTTTGGTCAATTTTAGCTCCATAGAACCAGATTCCTCCCCCATACTTGTACAGATAGTGGTGTAGGCAGATGTAACTTGTTAAAAATGCTACTGTAGGGTCTGAAATCAGACAGTAGGGCCACTAAACTCTTACACAGAAGCAGTCTAAAGAGATTCAGGTTTTGATCATTAAAATCTTGCCTATGCTGAGCAGTGAGGTATCTGGACTTTGTCAGATAGAACCAAGTAGTTAACCTGATGCAGTAGATGTTCATTCAGCTATTGGGCCTCTGCACAATATAAAGCCAGAGTATGATGCCATTCATTGGATAAGATTTCTCTCCAGTAACTCATCAGGTAGGATATTCTTGTTAGTGTGCACATTCAAGTTTAGCTTGGTCATCTGCATAAGGATATTTTGTTTCCTCGATAGAACAAAATCCTTTATTACGAATGGCTATTTCAAAGTTTTTGTTAATAGCTTTTTGCTCCTTATTCATAGAATTAGATTGCTGTGCTAATACACAGAACGTCATCCATGTTCACTTAGCAGGAACAATTGTAAGAAAACTCCAGAGACAGACAAACACTTTCCAGTTAACAGAATCTTTTACATAGTTTTCTAATATATATCCTGAAAATATGTTTGTGACTTTAACTAATGAAGCACAAATATTTTCAGTAGTGCCCAGTAACAGAACAAGGGGAAACGGCACAGACTGGAACACAGATATTTCCATCTGAACATGAGGAATAACTTATTTACTGTGAGGGTGACAGAGCACTAGAACAGAGTGCCCAGGGAGGTTGTGGAATCTCTTTCTCTAGAGATATTCAAAACCCTCCTGGATGCATTCCTGTGCAACCTGCTCTAGGGGCAATTGTTTTAGCAGGGAGGTTGGACTGGATGATCTCCAGAGGTCCCTTCCAACCCTAGCCATTCTGTGATTCTGTGATTCTGTGAAATAACATGAGATGACACAACAAGTTTATCTAAAATCATTGGATTTATAGACGTAGACTTTAGACTATTTCACTTGGAAGGTACCTACAATGATCATCTAGTACAACTGCCTGACCAATTCAAGACTGATCAAGTTAAACCATGTTATTAAAGGCATTGTCCAAATAACTTTTAAACACTGACAGGCTTGGGACATCGACCACCTGCCTAGGAAGTTGTTCCAGTGTTTGACCACCTTCTCAGGAAAGAAATACTTCTTAATGTCCAGTCTAAACATTCTTTGGCACAGCTTTTAACCATTCACACGTGTCCAATCACTGAATACCAGGAGGAAGGGTTCAACATCTCCCTCTTTGTTTCCCCTCCTCCAGAAGCTGTAGAGAGCCATAAGGTCGCCCCTCAGCCTCCTTTTCTCCAAACTACACAAACACAAACTCCTCAGCTGCTCCTCACAGGACATGCCTTCCTGCCATTTCATCAGCTTTGTTGCCCTGCTCTGGACACATTCAAGGATGTTCACATCCTTCTTAAGTTGTGGGGCCCAGAACTGCACACAGTACTCAAGGTGAGGCTGTACCAATGTTGGATACAGTGGGATAATCATCTGTTTTGACTGGCTGATCGTGCTGTATTTGGTGCTACTCAGGATGGGGTTTGCCCTCTTGGCTGCCAGGGCACAGTGCTGACTCCTACCGAGCCTGCTGTCGACCAGCACCTGCAGATCTCTTTCTGCAGGGTGGTTCTTCAGCCACTCCTCTCCCATTTTATACTTGTGCCCCAGGTTACCCCACCCTAGGTGCAGAATCCTACATTTCAACTTGTTAAATTTCATCCCTTTAATCTAAGCCAAATGCCCCAATCTATCTAGATCCCTCTGCAAAGCCTCTTGTCCCTCAAAAGGGTCAATAGCACCTCCCAGTTTGGGATCATCTGCAAACTTGCTCACGGTGCATTCATCTCCTGCATCCAGATTGTTGATAAATATATCGAACAGCACGGGCCCTAGAACAGAACCCTGAGGAACACTGCCGCTGACCGGTTGCCAGCCAATTGTAGCCCCAGTTAGACAACATGTCCAGAAAGATGCTGTGAGGAACAGTATCAAAAGCATTGCAAAAATCCAGAAAAACTACTTCCACCATCTTCCCTTTATCCACTAAGTGGGTGATTTTATCATAGAAAGATATCAAATTAGTTAAGCAGGACTTTCCCTTTGTGAACCCAGGTTGATTATGCCTGATGACTGCATTATTCTTGAAAGGCCTTTCAGTAGTACTCAGTATAATCTTCCCCATAATTTTTCCAGGAACTGGGGTTAGACTCACAGATCTATAGTTCCCTGGGTTTTCCCTCACACCCTCCTTGTAAATCGCAATAACATTGGCTAGCTTCCAGTCAGCAAGGACCTCCCCAGACTCCCAACGCCTTTGGTTGATGATCAAGAGAGGTCCTGCCATAACATCTCTTAGCTCCTCCAGTACTCTCGCATGAATCCCATCAGGCCACACGGACTTGCAAACATTCAGCTGATACAGCTTGTCCCTTACAATTTCAGTGTCCGCAAATGGAAAGTCACTGTTCCCACACTTCTTGTCCTCCAACTCAGGGGACTGGGCAGCCCAAGGGCTCTCAGTATTACTAAAGGCTGAGAAAAATATCACACTGAATGCCTCTATTTTTTCTTCATATTCTTCCTATTAAAATACCTTTAAAAGCCTTTCTTGTTGTCTGACACAACACGACCAGTTTGAATTCTAATTGAGCTTGACCTTTTTCCTGTCTTCTCCCTCCATACATGAGCCACATCTCTGAAATCCTCCTGCTAAGTCTGACCTCTCTTACAGAGTTCGTACAATTTCTTTTTCCCCTTGAGCTCAATGAGGAGTTCCTTGTTCAGCTAAGCTGGTGTTCTTCTCCACTTGCTGCACTTACAACACAGTGGAATTTTCTGCTCCTGTGCTTCTAAAAGATAGTTCTTAAAGACTGACCAGCACTCGTGGGCCCTAAGCCCTCAAAAGCAGTTTCCCATGGTACTCTGCTAAATGGCTGCCTGAATAGCTTAAAGTTCGCTTTCCTGAAGTCCATGATACCAGCTCTTCTGTCTTTTTTTTCTTCATTACACTGCAAATTGTAAACTCAAACATTTCATGATTGCTGTGCCTAAGACAACCACCTACCATTACATGCTCCATGAGCGAGTTCCAGATTGACTAGAAGTAGTTCAATATAAGTTTAGATAGAAGTTCCAATGGAGAAAAATTCTCTGAAACACTAATCATCACATTCTGTCCTAAATCAATATTTTTAGCATGCCTATTTCTTACACAGTGCTCTTGCCTGTTTTCCCACCATGATCCCATGCCATATCAATTTTGTGGAAACAAAACTTCCTCCCTGATGGATTTCTGTAAAAAAAAAAAAATTACTATGTTTAAACCACAAGTGCTCAGTGTAATCAGCCACATTATATTATTTCCAGCAATGTTACATATTGTAAAATCATGGTTATTCTGAGTTAGAAATGTTGATACTAGAGTCAATACTGTAATTTGACATAAAGATACCAAACTAGCCTGAAGACTCCAAGAGGTCTAACATGACAGCAGAAAGCTCACTGCAGGTTAATATACCATGCCAAGAGGCAATGTTTCTAGTGTTGTCTAACTCACCATACTTGCTTTGTTTTCTGTATATTGTTGCTCTTTTAAAAAGTGGATTTTTCCTTATTCACTATACATACAGCTTTGCAGTCAATTGAAACAGCAAAAGAAATCTGACAATGAAATCATGTGGATCCCTAGTCTTATAATTATCATAAAGTTGCTGGTCAAAGTTTCCACTGAGTTCTTGTGAAGATTGTAAAAAAATAAAAACAGTAATAATTTTGCTTCCATGACAGAATGTTTGTCAATTTAAGCAGAAAAGTAATATTCATAACAAGGGAGACATTTATCATTATTATAGCAACATATATTGTGTGTTACACCCATCATATATGTGACACTGTTAATTCAAGAATAATTTTTCCAATTAAGCTTAAGAAAAGAAAAAACATGTCTCCAGTCCTACACTTCAGTATTGATACTTGCATGTCTTATACCATCTATACTCAGAGATAAAAATCCTTGGAATGCTGCCCGCTCTGCATTCTCAAACACAGTGGAAACAGAGAGGCATGGGAAATTCAGCATCAGAAAATGGCTAGGCTTCTCAGGGTCAGAATCACTTTTTATTTTGCTATTCTTGAATAACCTGAATGGAGTGCAGAATTCAAAAGATCACTATAGACTGCCAATATAAAAAAGCACTAGAAAATAAAATCTAGTTTCCATCATTATCTCTTCATTTTTTTGCCTGGTCCTTGCTAGACTTCAAACTGAAAAAGAAGAAAGGTGAATCTAACTTCCTTTTCTATGTCTTTTGTTTGTTACTCTGTGATATACTCTTCAGGAAAAGCTGGGGAAAATAGTGACTGACATGCATTGTTCACTGTATTTGCAGAATGGAGGCAATGTGTAGCCTCTGGCTAAGTAATTTGTGAAAATGTCGCATCAACAGACTTTCCCAAGATTTCGAAGGACCATTTATTTGTTCTTAAGGAGAACTCAGAAAGTTTAATTTCTGGGTTTAAGTTAGGTAACCTTCCCGTCCTCCTATTTAGTCAAAGAAAAGAAATGAGTTCCACTTGAGTGGATCTGAGTTAGTTAAATCCCAGTTTTGGCTCACCCTTAAAGAAGCCTTTTTCTCCATTGACTGAAGAAGGAAACTCAAGTGACTCATCTTCTAATGTAAGGCTCTGATAAATGAATGGTGAGAGCTTGCCTTAGAATGGTACACCCACGTCTCTGTCTTACTCTCACTTGATGGACTCCTGACCTGCTCATTAATCAATTTCTGAACCTCTCAGTTTTTCACAGTAAGATATCACTGGTACCACTTTTCCTTAAGATATCCTGTTATAAACTACGGATGCTGATTGATGGGTGGGAATGGCTTAACTCAGATGGGTGGCCAGCCTCCATCTGTGCTCTTCCCTTGCTGCAGGGACATCTGAAATGGACATTAATCAAAACCTGAGTAATGAAGGTTTATGGTGCAATTTTCTGAGGGAAAAAAACCCTAACTGAATTTAGCCTGCAATCAGTAGGTGATTGACAAAGAGCTCAGAAATCTGTGCAGCAGTTAGAATGGGCAGGAAAGTGTAGCAGTTTCATCAATTGTCTCAAGCGACACCATCCTTGCTTGTCAACAAAGCCTTTAGCTACGTAAGACAGATGTCTAACATTGGAGAGTGCAAATAGCTTCTTTAACAGCCCTCTAATCACTTACTACTGAGATTGCATGCACATGTAATGTCAGTTCCTGTCGTGTTGGACACTTGTTCTACAGGAACTGCAGTGATATATTTGATTTCTGATGCAGAGATTACGAAAATCTATGACAAACTGAAGTCATGACATGGCTAGAACACTGCAAACTATTAAAGCCTTGTACTTTGTATGCCTTCGTTAGGCACTTTTAAACTAAATATTCAATATCATAGACATACATTTGCATATCTGATAAATAATTTGCAAGTTTCCGATTTTATGTTCAATTAACATTAACTAAGCCATGAAATGTGGTGAATTCCAATGAATAACATTTTAATTTGTGTGAGTTTTTTAAATATCACCCAAAAGGCCACACTAGGGGAAAATCAAAGTTCCATACCTGTTGCAGAAGATGAGCTGCAGCTGGAGTCAGAAGCCTCTAGCTCAGCTGACCTTCTGGCCTTGGTTGGCAAGAAGCCGTGGGTAGAATGAGTGAGTCCTGTTCTCTCCTAGTGTGCTGAAACCACAAGTATGCAAAAGAAAGAGGTAAAAGGAAGGACAGGGATGAGCTAATAGCACCTGCAGGGTCTCCTGGCAGCAGGAGTCCAACAGGACCTGCAGGGCTGCTTGGCAGCAGGTGTCTACGAGGCCGAAGTGGCAAAGGGATTGGCAGAGGCTGAAGCGGGGCTAACGGGTCCAATGAAAACCGTGATCATGCGTGGTGCACGTGGGGCTCATGAGCTCAATCCTTCTACTGATTGGTTTAACCTCGGAAAGATAAGATACAAGAATGTATAAAAGATACAAGAATGTATAAAAGGCGCTTGCTAAATGTAATAAATGATTTCATCGCTTCACCACTTTGGAGTCCGTGCCTTGATCCGCCGCACATACCTGATGACCTAGCCTCAGAATCAAACTTCAAAACTTCATTATTCCTGTTGCCTCAGGATAAAGTTATTTTTCTATATACTGTTTTAATCAAACAAAGAGTAATGGAAAAATATATTAATGTGATTAAACAACTAAAATATCAAGAGGGAAAATTGTATAAACATTGTCTCAGGGGACAGTGGTTAAGGTTTAACGGTCACTTAAAGAATCACCATCAAAGATATGAGGGAAAAGTGATTTTAATACAAGTTTGTAAAAAGCATGACTTCACTGAATTCAATGGCAAGATTAACTCTATTACTTACTATGTGAAGAGAATGTGAAAGGGAATTGGGTCAGAGTGGTGCTTAGGTGCAACTGTCACAGCAATTGGTGAGAAAGGGTGGAGAGAAGTGATTTATACAGTGGTTGGACAGGAAAATCAGGTCAGGATCAAGTTGGAGTGATGTATACAGGGTTTAGGGAAAAGATATACGGAGTGTCTTCCTGCTGAGTCATGAGGTTTGGAGTGGACCCCTTTCTTTTCTAAACTCCTTCTCAGAGAGGAGTCTGGGTGCAGCTGGATCCAGTCCTAGTCCCAGACTTGGTCAACAGTTTATGACTAAAGGAGTGTAGCGTTGGGATTTCGGTGAAAGTAATTTTACATGTAAATATGTGTCTTACATAAGTTTGAGGTAATAGCAACTGACAGCAGCAATTAAAGAGATATTAACACTACAACAATAAATCATAAGACTAAATTATGTGATATAGCAATACCTAACCAAAAATCAATAATCAGTAAATATTGTAGCAACTTAGTTAATGATTCAAAGTTTCCTAAATTAAAACACATGCACATACACAGACAGAATTAGAGGTTAACTTTTGATTAAGATGAATCCTTTTCATGGATTATAACAAATTTGGCACCCAATACCCTTCCAAAATAACACAGAGTAGAGCGATAGTGAATCTCTTACTATTTCAATCTATGAAAAAACTTTGTGAAACCCAAACACAGTGAATTACTCACTCTTTTTCTTCGCTGGCATCTGCCAGTGAAGGATCCAAATCACTTCATGGAACTTCACAAAAACTGCTTTAAGAGGCATCCCAGCTCGGAGGGAGATACATGATCAGAGCCTGTTGTGGTCCTGGAAAGCTCAAAGGGTCTCACTTTAGGACCGCTACTTATAGGACCGCAAGATGATTTACTTTGGTCAGTGCTAAGATTTATTGTGGCCATAATTCTTGTCAGGTAGTCTTGGCACCTCTTAGAGTGGGCTATGATCCTAGTCAGGAGGAGTTTCAGGTACATTTCCCAGGCAACAGGAGTTCCAGGTGTACGTAGGGAGCACCTAATCCTCCTAACTCACTGTGCTTGTCCCAGGACAGGAGAGTGCCACATTGTTTCATGTCTCAACTCACTACATCAGCAGGCAGGACCAGAGAGTGCCAAACTATCCCAACCCCTTGTTCTTATGCAGTGTTGGCTGGTCTGACATCACAACGTGGCCCAGGGGTAGAGAGGAGCAGGGTCTTCACCACCACAAACGTATATCCTAACCTTAGTTGATTTTGTATTAACTGTACATGAGGAGGACTAAAATGGAGTTGTTTATGAACAAATGATTATGAGCTGTTAATTTAAAGGCAGAAACATGGAAATCAGCATTTGGATTTAATTTTTTAAGAATGTAATTTAAATGAATTCGATTATGTTTTCTCTTCAGTCACCACTGAGCTACACCACTTGTGCAGCTTTTTCTGTTTCTGTCAAATATTAAAGCCATTTCAAGACCCGTTATGCTGTGATTGATGCTGATACACGTGCATATGCCCATCTTGTAATGACAGAAACAGACTGGACTACTTTGAATAGAGAATTTAGAGATCACAGTATGTTTATTGGTCTGATATCAGGAATCAGTACTGAGATGAACAGTCTATGAAAAGATATGGATGTTAAAAAAAAAAAAAAGAAAAAAAAGGCCTGTGCATCAGAGATGTGATGAGATTAATCTCACTCATTCACTCCACTCAAGAGCTGGGCTAGTCATCGATCCATCTTTTCTATGTCTCAGACATCTAACATGATTTGCCCGAACTGGTTACAGATGTTACCTGTTTCTTTTCTTTACTGCGGAAATAATTTAGATGACTAATTAAATTTGAAGACTAACTTCTTTGTAGCTAGAGCTAGATGATCTAAATCCCACTTCTCATGTTACTTCTGATTCGAGAAATTTTGGATCTATTTAACTGGACTTCAGTCATTTACAAGCCATTTTTGATAAAACAAAAACTATTTAAAATGAAATAAAATAAAAAATTAACATAAAGTAGAAGGAACTTATCTGTCTTTTCTCAGTTCAATGAGACTACATTATTATTGGATTTTTTGATTTGATGTTTCAACTTTCTGAGTTTCTGAATTACTTTACTTAGTGCATTTTTCTCCCCCCTGTATAGCTGTACACTATAATTTAGAAGCAAAGTGCAATATCAAAAGTATTGTGTGCACTATGCTGAAGAAAGGATATAAACCAAATGCACTAATGCTTTTGTTTTCTTGTTTTAATTTTAAGTAGATCAAAGTGTGAAATGTCAAAACTAACAACTCTTTCAGAAATGTCATTTTTAAGTTGCTATTTCTTTGTCACAGCAGAAGGGTGCCATGGCCTCATCTTGGCTCCCAGTGCTGGACCCAGGCTTACTTAAGAACGCCAAACTTTATGAGTGAACTGTTAATGTTTTGCCCTAATATCTGGGTGATATTCAGAAAAAACATATTTGCTGTCAATAAAATCTCTAGAAAATCAAGGAAATATAAGGCTCCCTGTTGAAGCCTTGTTAAAGCCTGTTGAAGGCTCCTGGAAATATGACATTTTGCAGGCAATGAGGCAGCTCTGATCTCATGAAGAAGACAAGCAGTTTTGTGTTTATGTTAATGTCAGAAGATCTGGCAACACATGTTACCACAGGGCAACAGCAAAGCAGAGCTAAAATTCCCAGAACCCTACTTCTTCCAAGTCCTCCAGTAGGCTGGTGTCTCTATTGGTTCAATAAACATATCCTTGCCTAAAGAAGAGTCAATGCAATCAAGTCAAGAAGAGAAAAAATCAGTATGAAATGGCCAGAAACAAATTTGAGATGGAAATTAAAAGCAAGTTACTTATCACTGGTGAGGGCTGCAGAACAGTCTGCTGCAATGTTCTTTCTGAACAGCTTTATGATGGAGCGTCACAAATGCACATAGGGAATGATATGAGGTAACTGTCACCATCCTGGATCTGATGCTTACCTCAGTTCTTGTGTCATAAACATTGGAAGGTGTAGATTTTAGTATAGTTCTAGAAGTGATGTGGTAAATCACTTTTTTATGGGTTGACTGGATGATCTTAAAAGCCTTTTCCAACCTAAACGATTCTAAATTCTAAATCACTTCAGGAGGGAATGTAATGGCTGCTGCCTACTCTACCTACACCAGACTCAAAGAGAGATGGGTGTGCTGCATCTCTCACTGGAGGGTCTGGGCATACAGAGCCTTGGGGACCTGAAGAGACTCCCAGAATTAGCAGTCTTGTCTCTCAGACTGCCACATCTGATCAGCTGTCTCCCATCCATCCGTGACAGCCAAAGCACAGTCTCTCTGTCTCTCCAGGGTTTACTAATTTGATTGTCATCCTTGCAGTGGCAAAATTTGACTTTGCCTACACTACTAGGCAGACATGAACTGACTTTTTTTATATTAGCATTGAAAATGTTTCTAAAAAATTATTTGTGGAACATTTGTTATCCCAGGTTAAACTCAATTATTATCTTCTTTTTATTATTCTTCATTTTCGGCGAGGCACACCGCGGAGCTAGCACGAAGTTCGGCGGCTCCGTGCTAGACCGAGGCGGCAGGNTCTCTCCAGGGTTTACTAATTTGATTGTCATCCTTGCAGTGGCAAAATTTGACTTTGCCTACACTACTAGGCAGACATGAACTGACTTTTTTTATATTAGCATTGAAAATGTTTCTAAAAAATTATTTGTGGAACATTTGTTATCCCAGGTTAAACTCAATTATTATCTTCTTTATTCTACTTCTAAAGTGAATTACAGCATGTAATTGATTATTTTAGATATATTTATATACTGGGTCTGGCTGGGATGGAGTTTTCCAGTTAATAAAATTTTATAATTATGGAAAACCTGTACTTCATGCTTGTTGATAGAAGCACAATTTGATGTCCATTCAGTAATTCAGAGACTGTCAATAAAAACTGCCATTTACAATGGAAAGAAGATTAATAAGCAGAGATGTCACTTATTTATTAAATGCCAGACCAACAGTGTCTTTCATCTATGCCTTGATAAGTCCTCCTTGTGTGAGTCGTTTATAGTAAAAATAAGAAGGATTTTCCTTTAGATAGTTTACTTGGATTTTACTATTTTTATTGGTTATATGGTTTATATTTGATCATTTATTTAATTTATATTTTAAAAGATAGATCATTATTCTATATGTTAAGACTTACAGATCAGTTTACAAAGTCAGAGAATATTAGCCAAATTTTAAATCTGCATGACTAATTAAGTGCTTTTCAGTATAAAAAAAATTTTGCTTAAAATCCACAGATACTCATGTGGCGATCTGCAAAGGAATTGGGAGCCCATGGGCAAAATTGGGAGACTGAAAACTGTTTATCCAATGAGTAGCCCTGGAAGTATTCAAAATATATAGACACTCCCTCTCCTCCCCTCTCCCTGTTAAGAAGAAATTAAGTTTGAGAATTAATCTTTAGACACTCAGCTCAGGAAGACAGGAAATTTCATTCTTATGCACAGTATGTCACAAGTAACTCATTACATGTCACAATCAACTCTATATTGTGACAGAGCTTTGTATATGTTGAACAGTCCATAATTATGTTTTAGTTAAAATTTTGCTATTTTCTTTCTTTGTCTAGACAACGAGATTTGCATTTATGGTAGACACAATGTAGATGTGAGCAATAATGCACTAACATGGAGGAAACTTAACCTTTAATCTCTGGGTTTCCACCACTGACTTAAACTGGACATGTCTGTGAAGGTGAAGTAGCCATAAAGTTTGTCCTTCACCCACATTTATAAGATACACTCTGCTGCTTTTAGTCTACTAACGGCAAATGTTAAGTGAAAGCATTTACATTGCAAGTCTCACACTCCCTCTATTTTCCAGTGTATTCCTTTGGAAGGCTGTCAGCCCTTCCTGCGCTATCACTGCAAAAACTAAGTAACCTAATAAGCTTCAGAGAACCTGTGAAACTTCTGTTTTCCTGCCATGGCCCCTGAATAAGTTAGGGACCTCAGCTTGTCCAGCCAGTTTACTGCACCAAAGGCTAGCTGCTGAAAGCCCCAGATGCAGCTGCTTTATCTTCATGGAGGACTTCAGCTGGGTAACTTCCAGCTGGACACTGCACCGGCCACTGGTGCTTGGAGAGGAAGCCGTCGGAAAAAGGTCACACCTCAACACCTCCTTTCAACTTCTTCACTCCAGCAGGACTGCAGGCTTTTATTAAGAAATTAAGCCTGCCACCTCTTGTCCACTGAGCTGCAGCTGCAAATTTAGCCACATTCTTTCTTTTGCCAGACAGAGCAGCTCTGAATTGTCCCAGCCTTCAGTATGTAATGTGGACTAATATCAAGAGCACTGGAAATGGCTAGAATCTTGATGGAATCTGCTTTCCCAGGTCAATGGTTTTACTACATTAGACTACAACTACTACGCTGTTCTACAACATTAGGCTGCAAAAGGTGTAAGGTAAACCCAAGAATTTTTAATAGTGATTTTCACAATAAACGACATGCACCACCTGTTAACATTAGTTTTCAGTTGTTCACAGTTCATATAATCATGGTTAATTAGTTGTATTAATTATTAATTTAGTACTCAGTACACAATACTAAAAACTTCTTAGTATTAATTCATGTTTTTTATACATGATCACCCACACAATTATTGATGTTTTCTGGGATTTACATTATCATGAAAATATAATCTTTCTTGGATTTTTTTCTAATTAATAATTACTGTGTTGTCATTTAAGAGGAATTTGAGATTTTACAGGGCACTTTTTAGTTCTTAGTTCCATGCCTTCTGCTTTCATTTTTCTATCTCCAATTTCACTAATAAAGTATGTTTTTGATCTGAGGCTGTTGGAGCAGCTCAGTATGAAGCAGTAGCACTATCTTTGCTCCTAATAATAGCCAATACATTCATTTAGTCATAAATTTGAGTAAAAGGATCAGCGAGTGCTTCAGAGCCACTGTGCTATGGTTCTGTGAGAATTTGTCACTTGGCTCCTATTGACAGCAGTAGGATTTGCAAAGTTGAGATTTGCAAGGTAAAGATGTCTGACAGTACTTTTTATTTATTTCAAAATCCAAATAAGTCTTAGTGGCTCTTTCTAAATAGTTGTAGAACATTACAGAAAGAAGGAGGCACATGGCAATTATGCTAATTCTCTTCTTCCTTCAAATATTTTTCTGAATTATTTCTTAGAGAACCTGATCTTGCAGCAAAGTGTCACTGCTGTTCTTATTCTCAGAACCATTCAAATGTCCTTTGAGAAAAATTAAACAAAGACATGAAAAAAACCTTACAACCATTATTTGCTGTATCTAGCCTGTAAATAGGAGGACTTTTTCATCTAAATGTCATGACTGACCTTCACTAAGAAAATGTTGTGCCTTACATGATAATGATTTATTTTATTCTAGTACTTGACAACAGAAAGAGTTATATAAGAACACAATTTTCAAGCTTCAGATTAATAAAGAGAAACAATTTTTTTTACCCAGTAGCAATTTAAAACATTAGAAAAATAGAACTATGCCCTTGCAAAGTGGGTGTCTGAAACATGGAGCTAAGTAAATTTTGGAAGCACAAAGAGAGGTTTGAGTTGAATGTTATTTAATATGTTAGTTTTGATTCAGACTGGTAAGAAATTAATATCAATTTGTTAGTGAGATCATATAAATTTATTACATAGTAATATCATATCAATATCATATCATATCACAAAATATCATATCAATATCAAAATAACATCATGTTATTTCCTCACCAGGCTCATAGAAAAAAGTGGGAATACCAGTCATCGTATAATGATAACAATTTGCAGCATGTTTTGTGATAAAAATATCATCTCTTTTACCAAACACAAGTAGGATTTTCAGGGATTACATTTGTCTGTTCCATCACAATATTCAGGCCAATCTGTTTAGTTCACAACATATACACAGACCTTGTTGGCATTCAACAAAGACAGAAATTGCAACAGGAAATTATGTCAGTAATTTCATGTGCAGAACATGAGTTACAGAATAGCCTTTTCATCTGGAATAGTTGTCTTCTAATTTTTTCCCAATTCTGACATTTCCCTCTAAACTTCAGTGACAAAAATCACTGTTTCATGCCGTATACCTGTTTCCACTTCTTTACGAATCATTTCATATTTTCAGTATTTAAATGGAAGTGTCCATCCAGGAGAAAGAATTTTTATCTATTCCATCATATGTAGGCAATAAAGTGTACATCAAACCAATGTAAACACAGAGGTTACTTTGTCAGCACTTCTTCTATTTAATACCTTGTGTGGAAATTTCCATATTTCAATAATCCACTAGCTTGCATTTCATTAGTATTTTCACCCAAGGCTGATAGAGTTTTGTGCCAGAACAGATCATGGCAATAATTAAAATAGACAGTCTTACATAGTACTTAGAGTATTTCCACAAGAATGCTTGCAATAGGACTATCATTCTTCCATAACTCTAATCTCTAATGATTTTATCATAGTTTTTCTGGGTATTTAGTGTTATTCTTTGGAAGTTTCACATCTTGGAAATACATCATTGTATAAAATTCCAACTTTCTTTTAAAAAGCTGAGCCTTAAGGATTCCAAAGTCTGATTTTCCTGGATATTGTTTTTTAAATATTGAATTTCAAAAGTAACTCATCATTCTTAGCAATATATGATGTTATATCCACCTCTTTCCCCGTAAGTGTCCCAGTACTGGAAACTCTAACAGCATCTGTATGATTTTGCTTGCTTTGTTTAGAATGATTTGCATCCTGTGTGACATAGATGCTCTTTTGGCAGAGATGTAAGAAACCCTGTAGACTGTAACTCATTTTATTCTTTCTCTCTTATCTACTCTAGTAAACATGTGTATTCCCAGCCAGCTGGCCAGGGAAGATCTCATTCAGACTGTTGTAGCATGGTCAGGCAGGCTTGCTGATGGAAATGCCTCTTGCTTACTAAGACTCATAGGTCCTAGTTCATTTGTGTGTCAATTATGTGCTACATGCACCTTATGCAACATTTGTCTCCTTCATTCTTGCTTTGTGATCATGTTAATTCTTATTATGGATTACATTTAAATTTTTTAAAAATTTTTGAGCAGCACAATTTAACATCTCCACCCACAGCAATGAAACCACCTTGTCTGGTCTCTTTAGGTGTAGTCTCACAATGAATCCTCTCCTCCATCAACCCTGTCCTTTTGCTCTATCCAAGAGTTTTGTTTAGCTTGACACATACTAAGCCCCTTGAGTCTCATTTGTCACCGCTTAGGATGTGAGAAATTTGGGCACTGGGAGAGAGAAGAGTCTGTGAGTAGATGTGGTTGCAGCAGAGCTGTGAGTGTGGTGTGACAGCTGGGACCCCAGTGTCAGCCAGCAAGGTACACGGTGGGCGATCAGAGGAGCAAGACAGGAGGTAACTCAAAGTGACAGAAGAGATTCTTGATACTTCTTGCAGGAGTCAGTCATTTCTCAAGTGCTACTTCACAATCATGTCCCTCTTCTCCTTGTTTCTCATACAGCACTTTTAATATTACTTTCTGAAGTCAGAAAGACCAAGACAAAATCTCTTGGAAGCAGAGACTTCATATAGCTGATATCACAGCTTCAAATTGTACTTCAGAAGGAAGAGCAATGACAATCTGTATAGTGATCATTGCAAAACAAATCAGAAAGAGGGACGTTACTAGGAGTTTGGCAGATCTAAGCCAGGGCTAGAGGATAGCTTTAGCCAACTCAGGATTTTAATTAGTTTCCCTTTATATTAATTTTGATACTTTGTAACATTAACTCAATCATAATAGAATTGAAAGAGGCAAACCACTAATTTTTAAAATGTCTTTCAATAACAAAACCATTTTTCAGGTTGGAGCATCTGTCAATAGATAGAGGCAATTAATTTATCAACCCTTTCCTGTCTTTTGTCTTTAGAACTTCACAACCTGAAGTTGCATATTATGCAGTCATTCAATATATTTATATATAATGTGAAACCTAGTTGTGGTTTAGCAGCATAAGATAGAAAAATGAGGACAGGAGAGTTGAAAAAGTGGCTCTTTGCCACATTTTCATAAAAACATGCCAAAATGGATATCCATTGAGGCGAACTACTAATTAACCAGGCTTCTGGATTTGTTTTAAAATCATGTTAGGAGTACAGAAAATACTTTTGTACATCACTGTTAATGACTAGAATGGATTTCTGGACAAGGCAGAGTTAAGCAGGAAAGCTAAAAGGAATATTAAGCATGATTGTTTTACGTGATGATGATTTTAACTTCTGTGTTCATACTCAATACAATCAGACAGTTCTGTTTTTTCTCTGCAGATTTCTAGGGGTTATGGATAAATTTTTTTTTTTGATAGCTTGCCATAGAACAACTATTTATTTATGGGATAAAACCAATGTATTTTTGCATGAAACTGAAATTTGCAATAGCTTACATTGCACTTACGAAACATCATATTGAGTGCTTCTGAATGGTGGTATTATTTCTTGCAAATGCACAAATCCACCAATTTTTGTCAAATACTGAAATTGGAAATGAGGGTTTGTTTGTTTGGGGTTTTTTTCTGATTAGTAGAAGAATGAACATCCTTAACTGATTATTTCTAAGTATCTGACAGGTAATTCTAGCAACAAATCTGAACCTGTCATTATTTCAATCTTTATAAAATTTAATTCTTTTGAGTGTAGTTTGTGCAAAGAGTGAAAGATAATTTTCCTGACCATGAATCTGGTCTTTGTGAAAGAAATGTCTTAATTGTAACGAAATTATATAGTAACTTGGATTGTAGTTCAGAAATATATTACTCCTTCGGATTGAATTTAGCTGGGACTTCAAGTCCCATGGGATATAAAAGTAGAAAACAGTCCTTGTTTCTAACAGTACAAGAACTAGTGAGTATCAAATGACATCATCACTGAACAAGTTGAAACAAGCAAATAAGAAATGTATTTTTACCTGAATAGATACACTGTGAAAACTCTATCAAGCAGTATTCTGGATGTCAAAAGTGCAAATTTGTTCAAAAAGCAAAAAGATAAACTCATGGAAGAGAAATGCATCAGGACTTTAGCAAACAAAAATATCTCTGACTCCAGAAATCCCTAGACAGTCTACTGAAAGCTGGGAGAATAGAGCAGGAAAAATACAGAATAAGTCTGTATCTTAAAGTCTTGCCTGATACTCACAGACTTTGTGTACTCAGCTGCCACATCCTATTGTCAATGACAGTCCATACAGCAAATAGATCCTCGGTCTGGTCCAGTAGGCTTTTACTATTTTCTTGTATATTACGCAGCTCCCTTAAAACCTAGCAAGTCTCCTGTTCACACATTTGATCTGGATGTGCAGATTTATTCACATCGGTTATTTCATTGCCACAGTGGAGCTGCTGAGTGGACCCTTAACTCAAACAGATAAGTGGGCTCTAAATTGTTGGCAAGTTAGTGAAACATTTATTAACATTTACTTAGAAAAGAATCCAAAGGAATAGCATCGCCATGAGGAAAACTATTCTTGAAAGAAAATCTGGCTGTTCTTTTGCCATCACTCACACTGAGGATCTTTAGCCTTCTGTCATTATAGTCATCAGAGACACAATTTATAAGGTACCAAAGTGGCTGGTAGACTATGACTAGAACCTGTACTAAAAAGATTTTCTAATCAAGACAGAAGTTGTGAAGAAGATTTACACAACAAAGGCACTATTTAGATTGTCTACTTTACATGTAGGCATACCTTCTTACACCATGTCCTCTGTCTATTGAGACCTTTTTCCTTAAAGACATTTTTCCAGGCTGCCAGGATATTCTGACACTTTACACTGTAGAAGGTTATTTTTGTATTTCTGAATCTACATGCTCCATTATTTCTTAAGTTTTACTCTAAGCAAAATTTCATCTCCAGTTTCTACTGCAATGTTACGGTGACTTTTGGGGGCAGGAATTGACATTTCTTAAGTTAATCTGTAAAATTAACTGAGCTTTTGAAATAGCTTTCTATTTTTTAAATAATTATTCTTTTTTTTTCCCCATAGAAATTCCATCATCCAATGTTTTATTATCTGCTTAAACTCACTGCTGAAAATTCAGTACATTAAGGTGAGGTTAATATTTATTTTACCTTAGTTAATATAGCATTTCAGCCTTAATATTTAAGTTTTAAGTAGTTGAATATAGTTTTTATTTGGACATGAATGGTCATTTGCCAAGTCACAGGTTATAATTAATTTATGTGGATCTACCTAGTGTTCTTGCAGATTCAAATCAAGAATTGGAAGATATGAAACTCCAATCAAAGTAAGATAAAAGTATTCAATGTTTTGTCTTGGGAAATCTTTCAAATAGAAATTACTGTTGTGTTGAACATATGTTTACAATATTTTCTGTAGAAATATGTGCTTTCCTCATAGCGGCCCATATAGAGCTTTGCTTTGAATTTGTAGCTAAAACAGTGTGGATAACACACCAACATTTTGGTTATTGCTGAATAGTGCTTACACAGTACCAAGATTTTCTCTCTTTTCCATTCTGCCTCGTCCCCGCTCCCACAACGAGTAGGTCAGAGGTGGGCAAATGTTTCAGAGGGGATACAACCAGGACAGCTGACCTGAACTGATCAAAGAGATATCCCATACCATATGATGCTATGCTCAGTAGTAAAAGACAAGGGGAAATGTGTGTGAGGTGCATCCTGTTTATGACGTTTGTCTTTTCAAGCAGCCGTTATGTGTGCTGAGGCTCCGTTTCCCAGGAAGTGGCTGGACATCTGCCTGCTGATGGGAAGTGATGAATTAATGCCTTATTTAGCACTGCTTGCATGCATAGCTTTCGCTTTCCCTGTTAATCTCTCTTCATCTCCAACCAATGAGTCTTCTTGCGTTCTTTCTACTTTGTCCCCATGCTGTGGGAGAGGGGAGTGAATGAGCAGGTGGATGAGAGTCTGGCTGTTAGAAAGGCTAACCCAATATGACATGACTCAGTTTTATTTCCATCAGTTAATTGATAAGAGTTCTCCTGTTTATCTAATCCACAAATAGTGATCAGTTGAAAATACACTGATTTTTTTTCCATTCTCGTCAATGATCTTCTTATTTACTAATTCATAACTTTATTTTAACCCCACTAATTCTCTAAATCTTCGTCTTCTGATGCTACTTTAGCTGCTTCTCTATATAGTATGAAGAACAGAAACAAAGTCTTTGATCCACACCTTTCCATGTCCTTATGTAAGCAGTCTCTGTCTTGGGAAAGCACACTTTGAAACCTCTTGAATAGCTAGAATCTATTGATAAATGTAATGGAAAACATCATGGCATGGGAATTTTTCAAGTTTTTTCATAATTATTTTTAAAAGTATATGCTTTTTACCCACTCACTCTCTCCTATTTTCCTCTATTTTTAATAGCAAATGCAATAGTGAAGAATATCCACCAATCTTTTTTCACTTAATTTTTTCTAAACTTCTTCAAATTTGAAATGAATCTTAGCCTTTATTTTTACTTAATATTGCTTTAAGCTAACTCTTCAAAGTATAGATAAACAGGTTCTAAAAAGAGTAACTGAGTATCAAGATTATCAGATGATTTCTCTTTTTTCTCCTGAATAAACAGAACTTGATCTTGAGGAATATTCTAGTCATTTTTTCTGATAAATATTAAAAAGGAAAAAAAAAGAAAAAGGTTATAAAAGGAGTCAGTGAAAATTAGAATAGTCTGTTTGGGACTTATCTGGGAAAAAAAAGACATCTGGAAAAAAATGTATTTGTGACATTAGATGGAGTTCAATATAAATTACAACATAGATGACGACACCTGACCCTTTTATTTTGATATGGCTCTTTTTTTTAGAAGTTTAGTTTAGTAAGAGACTAACTGTGCCCTAGAATGACCTCCTTCTCCTCACTGATAAGGGGAGACCAGGACGAGAAGCTCAAATATAAGTATGTGCACTGGGGAGACGAAGCCAGCTGCACATGCTCTTGTATACATATACTACCTTTGCAAATGCACCAGAATCTCACTGTTTTAATGGTGAGAAAATGTTAATTCTGAATTTATTTGTCACTTGTTTATATTCTAATTCTTAGGACAGTGTTTTCCCTGGGCAGTATCTGGTGAAGAATTCTGATACTGTATTAAGAAAGTCTTGGCTATGTCACTTAAGAATGTCACAGTTCCTGGTGGTATTTTTTCCTCTAACGTTATAACATCCAAATCAAATTGAATTTATACCAGGATTCCAGAAAGACACTTTTACTTTATTTTTCTTTTCCTAAGTAAGTTTGACCAAAGTTGATTCTGTTTTATCCATGTAATTCCTTAGGCCTAGACTCCTTTTAATAATTTTAAAAGCTTATGTAACTTTGGTTGCTAACTACAGGTCAAGGTTTAGTTCACTGTGTTAACATGTAAAAGCAAATATGAAAAGAAATATTTATTTTCTCCTCTCCCACACAAGCAAGGGAATTCAAGCAGAGATTGAACTGAAATAAGATTTGCCAATGTCAGTAGGAACTCATCTATGTAATAAGATATTGTCTTGGTTTCATCTGGGATACGCTAATTTTCTTCTTAGCAGTAGGAATAGCACTATATTCTGGATTTAGTATGGAATTTGTTATGAGAAGTGTGTTGATAATATACTGGTGGTTTTAGTTGTTGCTAAGAGATCAAGAACTTGTCAACTTCCCATTCTTTGTTGGTGTGCAGGTTTGCAAGAAGCTGGGAGGGAGCAGAGCCAGAGCAACGAATCCAAACTGACCAATGGAGCATTCCATATCATGCAACATCTTGCTCAGTACATAGATAAGAGTTGACCAAGAAGTGCTTTCTCTCAGTTCCAGGATTGCACTTTTGGGATTTCTCTCCTCTGGAATTGCTAGCCAGGGATGGACTGGACATTGGTCAGTGGGTGGTGAGTTGTTGTACTGTGCATGACTTGTTTGTATGTTGGGTTTTTTTTTTCCAATTATTACATTGTTTTTATCTCAACTCACAAATCTCTTTACCTTTACCTTTCCAATTCTCTCCCCCACTCCTAGGGGGGGTGCGGGGAAGAGTGATTGAGCAGCTGTGTGGTATTCAGTTGCCTGCTGGGTTAAAACCATAGCAGACATTTTATTTACTTCAAAGTATTCCAAGAGAAATATTTCTGTTTCTTCGCACCTCATAAGATGTGAATTAAATTCTTTGTCTACTAGTTGGAACTCAAACCCTTCTGCTTATTACTGTCTGTGGAATAGAGATAGAGATGTTGATTCCAAAACACTTCTCAGTGACACTTTTTTTACAGAATCTGTATGTTTACCGTGGTTGAATATTTATACTGAAATTTTCTATCTCGAGTTTCTGAATTATTTTAAAATAAATAAAACATGAGTAAAGAGGTTCTTACAATGATATAGGAGAGATAATATTGCAGGGTCATATTAAAAACACTAGTAAGAAAAGTAATATTGTGACTACTTGACAGAAGGCAAGATTTTAATGTTTTGGCAGTTGATGTTGTGGCTCTACCTTCCAGACTCTGTATGAAAGTGGACCAGTGCTAAATCATACCCAAAACTTCCCCTAAAATTGCACTTTAGTGGAAGCTTCAGAGAGTTTCATGGTTCATTTCTCAAAGGTTCTGCACACCAACTGCTTGCCATGATCTTGTGCTTATGAAGCTGAGTGTGAGTTTGGGTGCAGTTGTTTCTCCTGGCTGCCAACGGGTCATTGGAGATGAGGTCGGAGAACAGGCAGGCTGAGTACAGGTAGTTTGGAGCAGAGATACAGTCACTCCACAGCCCAGAAGAAGAAGAGATGCAAGGATCAGGGCCCAGAAGAATTAGAAAACAAAATAAGGCAATCGCAGGAGGAGGAATTGAGATTAAAAAGTTTGAGAAAGAGGACTACAGACAAAGTAAGAGCAGCAAAATCTCACAACAACAATAATAGTACCCAGCCTGGATTGCCCCCAGGCATTCTCTATCTCCACCTTTTTCTCCTGACAACAAATATCTGTGAAACCTAGTACTGATGTGTATTACCCTTTCTAGTCACTGCCCCATGTGAGGGTTACTAATAGCACCAGGCCTGCCTTCAGTACATTCTCTTGCAACCTTCTGAATAGTGTTTCTGAAGGATTTGGCTCTCAAAAAAGCACAGTTTTGTTCCAGAGGAAAAGATTTCTTCTCTTTTTTCTACCTCAACAACAGTGGGTTTTTTCATGTTTTTAAAAGCTAATTATAATTGATGCAAGAAGAGTGTTGAGATTGCAAGGTCAATTACTCAGAAGTTAGAAAAATGTCAGAATTAAGGTTGCCTATACAGCCTTAATTAGTCTGTCTTAGATGTAAGTATTACCATCTATAATTACATTAGCGCATGCAATTTTTTTCTAGCATTCTTTCCTCATTCAGTCCACTGACTGTAAATCAGGTTTTATAATGAAAGAGATTGTTGGCTGTAGGATACCAGTAATTTTTTTCAGAAAATAAAGGTACACAGCTAATGAAGCAGGAGTTGAAAGAAAGAAGATTTAATAACCGTGGTTGCTGGATGCTTCCCAAAGAAATCATATTTTGTCAGAAAGTTCCTTTGTGGTGCTGGGCAAGTCGCACTCACATCAATGTGAACTTTTCATCTCTTCTGTGTCCGGTTGCTCTAATCTGGTACTGACGATTAACAAAATACAATGTGATCACACTGAAGCTGTTATCATACGGCATAAATTTAGGGTGTCAAATTGGAGTTACATTGGAAACCTTAATTCTGGTATTTCCTCACTTTTGAGTACTCTTCTGGTAATATTTAATTTCATGTTTTTCCTTTTTGAGTGTTTTGTTTATGTGTTCCTTAGATGTCAAAGGTAACTGGGCTATTCACACCTTAGTGCCCATCTTGATTTTTGTCATCCTGACAAAAGAGTCTGAAATGGAAACATTTTGAATTATGATCATGCCTTTAACATTCAGAAAGGATTTGAGTCAGAGCTGTGAACAGCTGTGGCTAATTCTTACATTTCCTTATCGTTCTTTCATTTCTGTGGTTAATTCCCATATTTCCTTTTCCTTCTTCCTTTCTGTAAAAGTGCAGATTTATTGCCATAATGATAATAAAGTTACTGTAAACTGTCTAAATTATTTGTTAGTTAAAATTAACTAACTAGCCATGAAAGGAACAAAGTTCTAGAAAACACAGTCATGATAAATCATACTTGACATGATTTATGTATAGTTGCTCTTGTCATACAACGGAGGAGAAGCTAGGGCAATACATTACAGGCCCATTCCTCTTCATAATTAAATACCAACACTTTTTTCCCAACAAAGTAGAAAGTTTGTGGGTGGTGTCTTGCATCCAATCCCTCAGCATTGGGGCATTCCTACTGAGAAGTATTGCTGAACACATGTTGAGATGCTCCACATAGTACCACTTCCAAAGGTCCTCTCTAGATCTGTTTTCTGGTTCTTTGATGTACTCCTCTAAGAAGTCATGCGACTTGTGATAGTTGCATGACCACAATGCTGTTTCTTATGGTCTTCCATAACATCAACAACTGCCGAATGCTTGTCTTGGATGTCCAGAACTGCCAGGAGAAAATATATGTAAATATCATCAGGGTGAAGGTTTCTTTTATAGCTCTCACTCTGAGCGCCTAAGCTAGGGAGTAGGTAGCAGCAATCTGCTTGGTCTTTCAGTTCAACTCTCTTTTAATAAGAAGTGCAGTGAATTTCCTGCAATGGACAAATGAACAATCTCTATTGAAGATTCAGAAGCTGTGGTTAGAATAAAAAGTATCAGTAGTCATACCATAGTCTCTGTCCCTACCAATAAATACTACCTGGCTCTTTTGCACTGCTTTTTATCAACGAATCTCAGGAAGCTTTACAAAAAAATCTTTTTCACCATATTTTCTTTAGTGTTCTGTCCAGTCTAGCTTTAAATGTTAGTGTTCAAAAATATGCTATATTTCCAGTACACTTGCAAAGCCTCAAGGCAGAGAGAAAATGAAGAAGTATTTATCCATGTCATATCAAATTTAATGATGAAACCATCAGAGGATAACTATCAAGGCACACTGCATGTAGTTTCCCTTTGGTAATCACTTTTGCCATTTTAGTTCCACACAATCACTTGGAAACCCTGCTTAAACAGAAGAAAATCCAGAATGAAAACTCAGTTTCAAGGACTTTTTAAAAATTGAGCAGCCTTTCTATGTACAGAAAACAGCACTTCATTTCTGAAATTAATTTTTAAAAATGAACAGTTAATTTTCAAAATGAAATTATGGAAACCTGATAATATATAGGCTATGGTAACCGAAGTCTTGCAATCAAAATCAAAGACTGATCTCTGCAATTGGAAGCAGGTCAGTCTAGTTTTGTTACCAACATAACATTTCTCTTGCCATCATGATGCATGGTAGTGTTTTGACTAGAGTTGCATTCAGCTGCTTTTGACTTCTAGAATTAATGGCCAGGTTGACTTTTACAGCTTGTGAATATGGGAGTAGCTTTCGTGTGCAAGGATTATGTTTATATCTACTTCTAACCTCTAACTGATTGTTCAAAAGCCTAAAATGTTGACTGACTGCTGGGTCAAAAATGAAAAATAGGTGCAGATTAGGAGTTTTCCAGTATTTTAAGCATAGAAAGATAATGTACCAAAAGATAAATTAGAAGAAAGGATTTGGTTTGAAAGAAATTAAACTTTTTTTTTTAATATTTCAAACCTATTGATATGTCCTCTGTAAGCGAAGTTTAGTTAATTTGAATTTCAACTTTTAAAAGTTTTTTCCCATACTTGTTATGTAAACAACTTGTACCATTAAAAATGAAATAAAATATATTTTCAGGATAAAATGTTTCCACATCTCTCATATGGTACTATTGTCATTATATTAAAATATTTTAGATTTAATTTTCATTTTTGTCTAAAAGAAAGTTTTGACTCTTAATGAGATAAAACAAGATCTTCCACACAGGTTTATTAAGCATGAATTTTGGCCTAGGCAAAAATTGGACATGATCTATTTGCTTACAAAAATTAAATTAGATTTAAAACTGATGAATTACACTTTCCAAGTGTATATTTAGAAATTTGTATTTATTTTTCTGTTATGCCATAGCAACACCACAGTAAGCACCCATGGGGTCTAGAGATGGGCTGTATTAGTCATATTTCAGTATAAATTGCCTTAAGCTATCGTTAGGGTATCAGAACTCATGTACTATATAAAACAGCCATATCTTATGAAATATTCAAACACAGCATGATATCAACATAGTGCAGTCAATTAAAAGAACAATATTATCAAATAAAATTCAACAGTCTGCATATTTTTTAAAAAAAGATTAAAAGTGTACCTGCATCAAAGTTACTAGCTAAATTTTTGTGTTAGTACTGATGGATTTTACTTCATTTTTAGAGAGTTTCCAACTCTGCTGCTTCTTGAAAAGATGTCAAAAACCAAGACAGGAAAGGCAAAGGAGAAGGAAATAGCTTGTATCCAACTGATTTCTGCTTAGCTTAATCTGGCTAGAAGGTCCTCCCTGTTTCTTGATTTGAAATGTAGATCTGAGACTTGTATCTCCCTAGAGGTGTTTTACCCACTATGCTTAGAAAACTCCCGCTCTTCTTTTTATATATCCATATAGATTAAAAAACAAACATTTGGAAGACATTATAGCTTAGTGGATATTACACCCGGCTGGGAAGTCCATGCTTCAATGAGTGTGTAGGGAATTATGTAGTTGTGTACATCATTGGTAGAGAAGACTGTAAGTTCATTATTTACGTGAACAAAATGCATATATCTCGATGCCTACGCTGCTTGCTTAGGAGCCATCAGGAATCTGAACCTGTGTCTTCTGATACGTGTGGATGTGCTGACTTACCTGTCGTCTATCATGAAAGCAGCAGTACTAAAAAAATCTATTTGATTATCAGTGTGCTGTGAGTAGACTTCCAGAGACGCTACTGGCAAACCAAGAGTTTTAATTGTCATATAAAATTAGTTTGATGAGGCCCAATTAATGTTTGTTAATCTCACTAGGCTTATCGCTGAACAGTCACTCTGAGCTTATTGAAGAAAGTCAGAGAATTAATTCAGCAGAAGTAGGGATCTGAGTTAATGTTCTTTATCACTAAAATTAAAATGTCTGTTTTCCAGTAGAGTTTTAGCTTGTTATCTTCTTTCTTTTTCACATGGCCTACTAGAAGTGGGTGGTCTGGCATTAATAAAAAACGCCCTGGGGAAAACTCTGAAGAATCACTTCTTTAAAAATGCCTAATTTTATCTACTCTACATATTTATTCTCCAAGATATTCTTGGAATCAATACATTAGAGTGCCTAATTCTTATTACCCTCACAAATCACTCTTTTTATTAACATCAAACTTACATTAGCAATTATTAGCATATTACCATAATTATTTCATTATTATAACTTAGATTTGCAGATAATTTATTGCCCAAAACCAATTCTATCAAACAACTCAAATGTTGAAACTTGTTACAAATGGCATGCTTCTGTTTTCCTTTCTAGCCAACAAATTTACTTTATATTATGAGTTACTTGTTGAGTATTAGGATAGCTTCCTGTAATGCCATACCCATTATTGAGTTTTCTTATATGAAACAAGTTGAAATTTCTTCTACTGGGTGAACAACAGCCCTGTCGGGAACAACAGGTGGAAGATTTCTGACATGTCACCTTCTGGTCAGGGGCTGTTGTTCCAGGCTAGGAGCAGATGCATCCATCACACCAAAACCTTACAAGACAGATGGTGTTTTCACTTCAGCTGTGGTGACTCATTTGAAGAATAAGAGTGCCTATAGAGCTGTAATCAAGCTGAAGAAGAGAGGGAAAAAGTCATGGCAAGCAGATGAGGCCCCCACTTTGTAAGAAAGGTAGAAATACAATATTCCATACTATAGAATTATCTCTGTCCCTGGAAATATGTTAAGTCAACTCCTCTTTGAGTTCAGTTCCAAAGGCATGAAGGAGAAGCAATCAGGAATAGTTAGATTTTCAAAGGGTCAATCATATCTGTCCAATGTGAAAGGCTACAATGAAATAACTAGATATGTGGTTAGGGAAGAATGGTGTAATATATATTTATTCAAAGTATATGTATGATTGAATTTATTAAACCTTTGAATGTCTCCTCCCACAGCATTCTTATTTGGAAGCTGAGAAAGTATTGGCCAGATCAACAAGCTGGTAAATAGATTGAATATTGTCTCATCTGCTGTATTCAGAGGGAAGTGCACATCCATTTACAGTCTGACTTGTATCCAGTGATGAATGTTTCAATTAACAACTCCAGGGACTGACACTTGACAGAAACCTCAAGAAGTTCAGCAGACAGCAGTGCCAAGTTCTGCTCCTGGAGTATAGTAATTCTATGGTATAGTATAGGAAGTTACTGGCTGAGTAATAACCTTCCTGAAACACATCTGGGGATTATGGATATTCAGCACCACACTGGATATGAAACAGTAGTGAACTTCCATTGCAAATAACAATATAGCCCTAGTATATTGAGGTATATTAGAAGAAACATGACTACCATATTGAAGGAAGTTATATATCTCTGGTAGCTGGCAATGCTGAGGTCACATCTGGTCTGCTGCATGCAGTATTGGGTCCTCTTATTTCAGACAGATGTGGAAAACCTAGTAGAGCTTGAACAGACAGTCAGAACTATCAGAAGCTTTGACCATATGAGAAACAGTGAGACACTGAAGAAGCTGAGCTTCATTAATCTGGCATAGAGGTGATCTAAGAGATGCTTAATACTACTTGAATGACAGTAAACAGAAGATGATAGGACCAATTTTGGTAGTAACAAAAAATAAAAAATCACAAAATCACAGAATGGCAGGGGTTGGAAGGGACCTCTGGAGATCATCTAATCCAACGCCCCTGCTAGAGCAGGTTTATCTAGAGCAGGCTGCTCAGGGACATGACCAGGCAGGTTTTGAATATCTCGAGAGAGAGAGAGTCCACAGCCTCTCTGGGCAGCCTGTGCCAGTGCTATGTCACCCTCACAGTAAAAAAGTTCCTCCTCATGTTCAGGTGGAACTGCCTGTGTCCCAGTTTGTGCCCATTGCCCCTTGTCTTGTCGCTGGGCGCCACTGAAAAGAGTCTGGCACCATCCTTTTGACATCCACCCTTTAGAATAAGAAGCTCTCTCAGTCTTCTCTTCTCCAGGCTAAACAGACCCAGGTCTCTCAGCTTTTCCTCATAAAAGAAGTACTCCAACCCACTTATCATCTTTGTATCTCTCCGCTGGACTCTCTCCAGTAGTTCCCTGTCTCTCTTGAACTCGAGAGCCCAGAACTGGACACAGCAGTCCAGATATGACCTCACCAGGGCAGAGTAGAAGGGGAGGATCACCTCGACCTGCTGGCCACATTCTTTTTAACACACCCCAGGGTATCTTTGGCCTTCCTGGCCTCAAGGGAACATTGCTGACTCATGGTTAACCTGTCATCCACCAGCACTCCCAGGTCCTTCTCCGCAGAGCTGACCAGCAGGTCAACCCCCAACCTTTACTGGTGCATGGGGTTATTCCACCCTAGGCGCAGGACCCTACACTTGCCTTTGTTGAACTTCATTGTCCCCCTCCATCCAACTCTCTAGCCTGTCCAGGTCATGCTGAATGGCAGCAAAGAAGAGAGAAAGGTCACAAATTCTGTCTTATTGGTTTATGTTGGGTGTTCTGAAAAACAAAATCAGTAGGGGAGAAGTGCAGCACTGAACCAGGTTACTTAGAGTGCTGGTGAAGTCTCCAACTTTGGAGCTTTTCAACACACGCCCAGATAAAGCTATAATTGATCTGACCTAGTACTGTTCAGAGCCCAGCTCTGAAATGGAGGTTGGACCAGATGATACTCCAAAGGTATATTCAATTCAATATTTCTATGATGTCTGTTTTAGACTACTACAATAGGATGAAATGAATCATACTCTAAACAGCAATGATTACAATGATTTATACTATTGAAGAAGGTATGGATGAATTCTTTAGTCATGGCTGGTGAATCGTATGCTTAGAGACTTCAGGGCTGAAATTCATCTTTCTAAATGTAACGGTCTATATTCTGGGCTCGTCACCCTCTACTCCCTTTTTCATCATTTGTAAAGTACAATTAATCTCATCACAGATTAATCAACCAAAATTGGTCAAGTTAATTGCATGATGAATGTCAATACTTCTTCCATTGACATTTAAAGGAGACAAGTTTAACTAACTGATATATAGACATCTACCTGTAGCTCTTCTCTCAATTGTTCTTATCAATTCTACTGTGAATATTTAAATCATTCAACTTAGAAGGAAATTGATTGTGTTGATTCCATCTTCATGTTGGATAACAGTGCTGAAAGTACTCATTGATTATTAGGTTCCTAAAATTAAGTATTCATTTATTTAAAACAAGCAAATAAAATGTGTATTGGAAGTAAGTTCTAAGCGCAGTGTGTTAAACATTGCACAGTGCCCATAACAGATGAATTTTCACAAAGGCAGAGAGAGAATTATTAGTAAACTGATCATGATGCAATCACATATGTGGTTAGTATCTCATATTAGCAAAGTGATTAATGACCATTGGATAGTGCGATGACATTCTAAACACATAAATTTATATAATCGGAATTAAACTTATGCTGTAGAGATTTGAAAAGGGCATTCATACTTTCAACAAAGAAACAAAGTGACAGCCTGCAAAATATAGTACTTTAGAAAGCCAATGTCTCTTCAATGCAAGAATACTGAATTGCATATAATTTGGTTTGTTGCACTAAACTTTGATTTGTTGCAAGATGGCAGGTTATTGAAATGAGAAAGGAAAAACATGCACAATTTTAAGTCAAACACACGAATTTAAATTAAAAAAACATCCAGACACTAAGGAAATTTTTACATATTTCTTTTGGACTTGCAGTATTCAATTGTTTAATTGTCTATTTTCATCAATAACTGTAGAATTTTGTGGTAGTGATAACTGGGAATGAAAACATAGGCTAGTACCTTAACTTCTCATGTATACTTTTAATTAGTTTTATATGAAGTCTTCTTGTGATTAAAAAAGTAAAAAAAAATGGGAAAAACATGCTCTATATTAATAACAGTCCAGTCCTCAGATGTTTCCAATTTAAATGTTTTTCAAGCTTGTAAATCAGGTTCATAAGATTCTGGCCTACCAAAGAAGGTTGCACTGGCTGTTAATTTTTACCTTGTCTGTGCAGTGAAGATACTCTCCACTGTATCCGTAAAAGATTGGAAATACTAGGAATAAATTCTAGGATATCTGAGAAAAAATCCCCTCTGTCTTTTTAAAGTTATTCAGCTATAACTGAAAAGATAATTTGGCAACACAATCTTTAAGATACATATTTCCAGTTAAAATATCCCATTGGGATTAAGAAATAGTATATCAGCTTTTAATTAGGATGTTTTACATGAAATGTTTTGGGTAGTTAACTAATATAAATAAGCCTTTATTGCACAAACTATGGAAATCAGAGTATTAATTCAACAAATGCATTAAAAATATTATTGTGAAGGACACATTAAGAAAAGCAGAATAAGCAAATAAAAAAATTAAAGGAAATAGAATTCTTCTTCCTCCTTTTTAAAAAAAAGAAAAAAATGTGAAAATTGTTCTATTGTCCATCTCCAGTGCAGCTTGTAAATGGATATCCCAAATCCAGCCCATTAGGACAATTGATTTCATGAAACAGAGACACTGACCTGTAAATCAGGGATTAAATCATAGGACAGAAACATTTCAAACCCCTAAAAATACACTCCAGGGACATCCCAGCTCCATATTACAGCTAAACTGGTGGTCATTGTCCTGTCCATGTTCCATACTCATGATTTCATTTCCAGTGGAAGGAACTCTGGATAATAGCACTATGCAGGAAGCACAATAAGCTACAACAGGCTCCAGTCTGGATAGCCTGAGATCAGGAACTCCAGGTATTATTCATCATATACTTGCAGAGTAGGTAGCAAATTACTGAAAATCTGTTTTTCCGTGGTCAAAATCTCTCTTGTATTATCTTCAAACTGTCTCTGGATGTGTAAATTGTCTATTCACAGTCATATTTCCATTGGTATTTGAAATTACTTGGTGTCCTTTCACAAGATAAGTACTTGTATTCAATAAAAAAACGCCTTTCTTTATGCAGCATGTTCGGTACAATAAATCTGCTATGTTGTACAAATTCCATTCTCGCTTTCACATTTGTACTAATGTGGAAGCATCCCAGTTAAATCAGTGTTGTAACTTCTGCATTACAGCACTGTAACATATTACTGTTTAGCTTTTTATATCCTTGTAAATCAAACCTTCAGAATTTCCTAAAGATGTAACAAAGGACTTCCCAGATTGGGCCTGTGGTTCAGTGTTTTCTTCTCCAAGGTGTGAGCAAGGAATAACAGATGCATAAAATATATGTATACACACACATATGTATACACATACATATATATATACATACATACATATATATATATATATATGCAGAATATGCTTATTCTGGTATTTCTCTCCCTTCAACACTTTCATTGAGAATGGTTTGTGTGTGCGTGTATATATACATATATGCATATACACATAAATGTACATATTTATCTACTTTATAGACATGAATATATGGACTATGCAGGGGTGTGTGTGTCTGTGTAATACTGAAGATTATTTATTTTTATTAGTCAAATTTTTTTTCTCAATTCTGAATAGGTCTGGAAATGAATTGGCTCAGGAGTAAAATGGATATTGATGTAAATGTATAATCCAAATTGTCTGGAGTAAAAATTCTTTCTCTTCATATTATTTAACCAACTTTGAAGCATAGACAAGAACAGAGTTTAGCACCTTCCACAAGTGGCAAAGAAATCTTGTACAAGAACAGATGATGAAAAAGTTAACATTGAAAGTATGTTATTAAAACTATTTAGGACAATCTTTTCAAACTTCTATGTTTCTTCAGGCTTATAAATGGTGCTTTTATCAGATTAGACCTGGCAACACAACACTAAAACAATCCATTAGAAGGTAAATGCTTGCAACAGAAATAAATGGTGTTGCTACTTTGAGCAGAAGTCTAATAAAGATGTCTAGGCAGCAACTTTGATTTCTCAGATTCACGGGAGCACTGAGATGAAGAATGGCATTTCCTTACTTGAACGTGAGGTATAGAAAAGGTCATCAGATTCATCAAATGTTGAGAGACGAGCTCAGATCTTTTAATGCAATGGTCAGTTCTGGCATCAGAAACTTTCCAATGTTTACCCTTATTTCAGGAGCTGGTATGCACAGATACAGGTACTTTCAAGTGCAATTGGTTTGATATATGCAGCTGAGGGGTGATTAGATATCAAAAAAAGAAAAAAAAAAAGGAAAATAGAGGCCAGTCCACCTAATCCTGTAACACAGCCCTATAATACAGATGACATTTACTATTTTAAGAGGATCTGTGCAGAGAGAAAACTATTTTCTTGGGAAAAGATCATTGCATTTGCTACATTTAAGTGGTGAAGTAAAGAAGCTCAGAGTATCAATGCAGCTCTCATGGTAAACTGCTGTCCCTGTAAGACAGACTTAAAACTTTGTGTGATTGGTAGAACACAAAAAAGAGACAAAGCTATACACTCAGTTGCTAGAAATTCCGATAAAGATTATTTTCTATCTGTGTATTTACCTAAAATGTAGCTGACATAAATATCATAGTTGAATTCTAGCCATACATAACCATTTAGAAAGAAAATATGAGATAACGTTACGCTCTTTAATAGATATTGTGTCTATGTAACTTTTATTTGCCTCTATCACCTATGTATTAGGTGTTTGGAAACTTGTATCAAATATTTTGTTATTCTAGGTAGATGGGATCAGTTGCAATTCACAAAACTTTTTACATCAGAGGAGCGGTCTCATTTATGAATCCATAACTGTTAATTTATTGTTTGATCTACTTTTTTTTTTTCAAACCGTGTGTACATTAAGAGTAACTTCACTGAAGTAAGCTGTCTCAATTCACACCTGGTTTACGCTATTGCCGTGAATTTCCACCTATTTAACACAGTTGCAGCACAGTAGACCTGAATCCCTGTTAGGCTTACATGCTGGCAAGCTTCCAAAAAGGGAATTTTTATATATAATGAAGCTATTATCATGGAACATAGTGCTGAGGCAATGACATTTTGTAGTATTTGATGTGCTAGGCTAGGGCATTTTCTCTCAGGACTTATGTATCTTGGCCAATTGAATAAGATCTCTGGTCAGTATTATTTGTTGTTTTGCCTTTGTTTCTAAGAAGCAACTGCCAATGTCCAAATGAATAGTGATGGTGCAGTTGGAGCTTCTCTGTTTTGGGATGTAAAGGCTTACAGATGAGTTTATAAAGTGTCAAGTCATATTATCTGCTACATGGGGATACAACCTGACGGGTACAAATCAAAGCTTCAAAGTGTCATCTTGATACACTGGAGACTGAAAGCCACTGACCTACCTTTTAGTGATATAAATTTGTTTGTAGTGATATAAAAATAGCTTCCACTCTGGATACAACAAGATTACACTTTGAAAGGTCAAGAAATTTATAATAATTCTTGAATAAAAGTTCATAGGCATGAGATGCAATGCTTTTCTCTTCCTTTTTTTTATCTTCTTTTACCGATACATAACTGCACTTCACCAAGTTAGTAGGAGGGACATTACTCTAGCAATGATTTGGGGCTGGCTTTGCAAAGAAAGTAACAGCACCAAACTTCTATTTAAAGCAAGGGAGTCTAAAATTAAGGCACCTGAGTTGAGACAGGTTTCAGGTGGTGCTTGGCAGTGGAGACTGAAGAGTTGGGTAAGGCATTGCTGTCACCCACCTATGCACTACATGTGCCTGATGGGTTTATGTTAGCTGCACAGTCTTCACCTGTGCATTCAAAAGTGGAGTTCTGCTCACACCAATGACTAACCTTGATAGTCTTTCAAGCATACAAAGAACTGCTGTCATCATCGACATTTCCCAGGAAAGAGAAATTTGGCATCTGAGCAGTCCTGGCTTCTTCTTCACTTGTTTTCCCTGGGGTCTATTATGTAGCTGTGTCTCTGTCTGTGTTATTCATGCCACACTTACTGTAGCAAGCCATGCACATACCATATGTGACACTTCTACCACTGTTAGTTCTCTGCTTAGAGGCTCTATCCAAGGGAATAAGAGATCTGGACCCATTTCTTCCTTTGTCTGAAGGCATTAGAGCTAATCTCCAGGCTGATATCCTTTTTGCAACTTTTCTTTGAAGTTTCCTGCTTAGAAAGAAATAGAATCAGCACATAACTGTTGTTTTAAATGATTTGATTTAAAAAGCATTTAGGTCAGCATGCTGTATTTTATCAGGGTTGTTTTTTAAGTTAGTTTTTTAATTCCAGGTAGTAAATTTCACTAAAAAAGCCCCCAAAGTAACTCTCTCTCTCTCTCTCAATCTCTCACTAAATAAAAGAGCAGCAGTGCTAAATCAGACCTGAGGCTCGCTTTTGATGGTGGCCAGCAGCAGATGTTCAGGGAAGGAATATAAGAACAGGGTATGCACAGAGTGGTACTTTCCTTGCTTATGCTCTTGCAGCTTCTGGCTATCTCTTGTTCAGGGACATCCTGAACTAAAGCCAGAGGCTGTAATCAGGCCACCATGTTTAGTAGTCCTTGGCGGAGTTTTCCTCCATTAGCTTGCCTAATCAACTTTTGAGTACATTTATACTCTTGGCATCCAGAACAACCTGTAGCCGTAGTTTCAACAATCCATTTAAGTATTGAATGATAAAGGTATTTCCTTTGAGTACTTCAGAAAATATTGTTCATAATTCCATTTGATGTTCTCTCATTTCTGTGTCATTAAAACCACAATACTATTACCCAGTCCATGTTATTCATGTTTTTACAGATCTCTGTTATATCTCAGTCATCTCTTGTCTGAGCTGAAGAGCCTCAATCAGTTTAACATTTTTATAGAGAAAGCTTACAGGTCTTTCAGCCTTCTAGTGACATTACATTCATCCTCATATGAGGTGACCAGAACCCCATGTGGCTTTTTATCTGGAAAGCATGTATGAACTTCAGTTCATGCAATTTTTAATGTCTAGTTAAATGCATACTTTTTAATCAAAAATATTAAACAAATTAATATAGAATGTTAACATAAACTAAACTGAAATAAACTTAACACTAACCAAAAGATGCTAAATTTTAAAAACTCAAATAACGCAAACTATGGTTTTATGGATATCAAACCTATGTTTTTTTTAAACTACTCAAAATACACAAGAATTTTAGTGATCTAAGCAAAGATCAGCTCCCTTTTATTACAAGTATGACCCAAATATTCAAGCAAAATTTACAGTGTAAGACAAGATGAAGGGAACAAAATATTATTGCACTAATTTACAGACAGAATAGAAGTAGAGAGTGAGTTTACCAGACCATACAAAACCCCTAAGTCTTTATGAAATACCTTCAAAACTTCTGAAACTCTTAGCCAGTGTTGTGTCTATAAGACCACCCAATATTTTTTAAAATCCTAAACAGAACCATGTCTTTCCTATCTGTTTACTTAGTCAGAAGTATCTTATTACAGGGAATACCCAAAACTAATTTGCAAGCTTTTTGAATTTCTAACTTCTGAATGATCAAAATTTGTAAAAGGTTTTCCTTGATTTGTCTCTTACAGGAATTTCTCCCACACTGTTTCCCAACAAGAAGACAAGGATAAACTTTGTGGTAGAGAATGGAGAAGAGTGGTCCTTCATATTTTCTGGATCACTGATTTGATACATCATGTCTGTTGCATCTACTTCTGGCTCATGTGAAATCATGCCACTGTTTTAGCAGCACGTTTTGTGGGATAACTACCCAGAAGATACTTTATTGTAAGACTTTGGACCAGAAATTAAGAAAAATATGCCCAACTGGAACCCAAGAGAAAAGTATTTATGGCTGGAAGTACCCATCTAAAGAATCGGGAGGCTTTTCACTGGCATTTTGAAATGTTCTATGGGACCTTTGATGGTTATAAATGTCAGGGGGGCTCAGTTTTTCAGATTTCCTTTGGGGAAAAAAACCCAAAAAAGTCACCTGTAGCATTCTATCCTATAGCACCAGGATGGGACAATGGGTTATTTCTGGTTCGTGGTTCAAGTATACTACTCACTAAATTGCTAACACTATTTCCTGCACTGCTGATATACCTTTGGAGGAGATATTTCTGACCTGGTCATAATATCTGCGAAGGTCAGGAATTTTACTGACCTCATTAAGAAATGGATAGAGGTTTTGTGGAAAGATTTATCCCATTGGATATTTTCCTTACTGTGAAAGTTGGCCTACTATTCTCTTTGTTTCTCACCCCTACCTTTCTCTAGTGATATTGGAAATGTGCCAGTTCTGTGAGTTTGTTTTCCTTTTCTTGACAAACACATATATTTGGTTTGATGTGCAAATAGCTCAAAAGGTGATTTTAGGATCAATATAAATAAAACTGACACTTCTCTGAAGGGGACTTGTTTGTTACTGTTCTAGGTGGAAGTATCAGTGGATAGGTTTGGAATATGGTGTGGCATACCATGAATCACACCTTCTGTGCCGATATTTTCTTTCATTTATTGAATCACTAAGATTAAGATATAGATGTTCTATATAATATGTTGCTATATATATAGATGCAAAAGCATGATTTGCAATAAATCTATTCATTGTTCACCTTTAAATTTTAGGTCATGTGCCCTCTTCCACTAATTCGTCTCCTTCAGACTTACTCTACTATTACGAAACTATGAAAAGTCACCATCCTTCAGAAACAGGCAGCAGTCTAACACCTCATTCTTTTGCTTCTCAGATGTATATAGAATTGCCTGCTGTAAAAAACATCCCATTCATGGTTTATGGTGAGAAAAGTTCAGAATATTAATTTGTCCTGGCATAAAAGTGCAATGGTTTTAAAGTAATGTAAAATCTCACAGAAGTCCTAATTTTAGGCAGACAACACTGAGAACTTTTTTTGGCATGTGAAGGATGAAGGCAGATTGAGGGCATTCTGCTTATCCTTGAAGCTGGCAGGACAAGATCTAAATTTAGTCTGAAACACAAATCTGTGTGATTGCCAAGCCGAAGCCAATGAACCTCATCTCTCAGTGACACTGTGCGTAGTGTCATACTGTGTGTGGGTATGCATTTCTGACTGGTAACAGGGTGGATAGCAAGCCCGTGACTGAATTTCCATGTGAGACATAAATTTACTCTAAATGGATCAAATGTCAAAGAAAAATTTACAACAGCATATAAAGCAAGAGAAATAAATTAATTAGTAGTATTGAGAACAGCACTATCATAAAAGGAGAAGAATTGCTACAGAAAGTGAGTTTTAAAGCATGATTTCAAGAAGGGAAAAATTTTTTGCAGTTCTGCTTCTGCAAGTGATATAGAAACTCTGGGTTTCCGATAATCAACTGGGGACTCTGAGGAAGGTGTTATAGTCAAAAATAGAATCAATGCAATATTCTTACAAAAAAATTTTAAATGTGGATATTTTTAGGTTGTAACTTATTGCCACTTATTGCCACTTAAGTGGTTGGCAATTCACAGGGTGTTGGTCTCTTTAATGTTACAGAGCTGCTGTGTATCTTTTCCATCAGAACAAACATACTAGAAATATAAGGCTCCAATAGGAGGCTGCTAAGATCATTCAGACCCCAGATGACAAGAAGAAATTAGCAGTTCTATGAAGATTCTCTTTGGCAGGAGATAAGTATTTCATTGACATTTATTACCATTTTTTTATTAAATATGAAGAGTATCTAAAATATGTTATTTCTACTTTGTAGTATCTCCTGCTCTCATCTCTACCCAAAGATTGCTCGTCTACCGTGCTCACATTAAAACAAAACCAAGATGAGTCAACTTTACTGGCCAACTCTAAAAAAACCCTATAAAATAAATTCCTTCTCTGTGCCTGGCAAACCCTGATGGGACCTAATACTCCCTAGGTATCATTGTCTCCTCAAATAGCAAACAATTTCTAAAATAAATAACATCTCAGTTTTCTTATGTACTCAAGTTAAGTGAACAATCACAAATTTATTAAATCAAACAGGACTAAGGCATACAATGTTGGATATCTAGTGCTATCCAAAATAGCTAGAGCAAAAGCCTACAACTTCTGCATGGAAAGGCAAAGGTTCACTGACTAGGATTAATTCAGTAAAATTTCAATAGAAAGGAAATTTAGAATAAGTAGTTATACACACAAACACATCTATATTTATGCACAGACATATTATGTATCTTCAGAGTTCAACAGGCTAATAAATAGTTTGATGATCTATTAATTGTGAATCACCAAAAGAATTTACTTCTTGTTTTCCTAGTGTGAATTACTAGGAGTCACATCACAGTTTCCATGATTTTTTCATTATTCAAAATAATTCACTGAATGTCTTGAACAAATAAAATTTCATTGTACAGATTTTCATATTTATGAATATTCATGTAACATTTACTGGTTTTCAGCTTATTCAGAAATTCGGATTTCATCTGTTTTGTTGACACATTTATACATATTAATATATCCTTACATATACCCTGTCTAAAATTTTTGATTTCTGGGGCAAATATTTGCATCAGCATATTAAAAATATTATTATATTATTAAAATATTATTTTGAAAGAATGTTCTTAAAATTCTCTGGATGCTGTCTTCAGAATATATCTTTGACTAATTTTCTCTTTTTGCTAGGTCATTTACAGAAAATTAATAGAAGCAGTTCAAGCAAAAACTGGACAGAAACACCTTCACACTATATCTCTCCTCCTCTTCTTCCCTGTGACCGTAGCCTTATTCAAAGATTATCAACACACACAATGTATTGTGGATGGATTGCTTTATGAACTTTATTAACATATGTAGATAAAAAAACAAAATGAACAATGAAACTTTAATTAAAATTCATTATCTCCCATTGAAAACATATTATTTGAACTTTTTCTTTGAACAATTTCATACTTTAACTTGGTCTTCCATCCTTCCACCCTTGTCAATGGCTTGTTTAGGATCCCGTCCTAAAGGACTTTAGGATCCAGTCTTGAATTATTTGTCTCTTAAAGGCTCTTACAGTTACCCTTTACTAAACATTGAACTCTACTGTGGCTATAGACTTTACTGATGTGGGCAGAATAAAGATAAGACTGAGAAACTATATGTTTATTTCAGGAGTTTTCATCACGCTCAGACCAGGAATGTTGAGGCCTTATGGACTTTATTTTCTACATAGATAAATGTATTTTAATACAGATGTGGCAAAATAGATACAATTAATAGACTATTGTCAATGTTTCATCAGGGGATAAAATTAAACAAAGTACCACTTGTCAATCCGTATCTCAGGTACTGGTGTCTAACAAAGTTTGGGGAACTTCACTGGACTTCATGTTTATCTTTTCTATATCAATACTTGTCTAATCCTTTTTCACCTTCTTACAACACAGGAATGTCATCACATGTAAGAAAAACTAGAGGAACCCTGCACTAGATCTCAGAAACAGGAATTTCTTCTTGCAGATATGTTTTTGGCTTCTTAACATATCTGCAAGGAAAGCCTAATCCAAACATCACAACAGGAAAATTGTATTTCAAAGTTGTATGTTATGGAAGTTTTTATCCTGGCTTTTAGTAGTATCCATTAAAGAGAGACAAAATTCAAATTAAGCTCCAAACGTAACACTTCATTCTGTAGACTGATTACCATGCAAGTATTTATTTTTTTAAAGTTTTCTGTCTGCAAGAATGCAATTGTTATTAAGTCATATGTTGAACACAAAGAATAATGTAAAATTACCTCTACCTGAATCCAGCCAAAAGTCCACCTTGCCTGAAAGCCTATCTCACATATATCTGTTCATATTTTATAAAGCTATATATGATATTCTCCAAATTACATGATCTTTCATTATCCCAGCAATTGATTCCCTGAAAAGTACAGAAGTCTTACAAATGGGAAACCAACAAACGTATGTCAAAGTCTCTGGTTTGTGACTGGAAACATTTCTGACCAAGACAGCACAAATATCCCAAGCCCCAGATGAAAACTACCCTTCCTCTGATATCATTTGTCAACATATCAAAATGCATTTAAGAAAACTTTTTGCAAACCACAAAAGCAATCACACCGATTGACTTGTTGAGGGATCTTTGCATCTTTTCTGATACTGCCATGATCAACTGAACTTACAGCTAACAAAACAGAAAGATGAGTGGTACATGTTTTTCTTCCACAAGTAGTAATTTTATTAGTTATATATGCTGTTTTATTTTTAGACTTTGGTATTTTTATAGACCTTTATTTCTCATTTTTTTTTACACATTTTTATTCCTGTCATTTAGTCTGCTTGTCTTTAAGAAAACATTTATTTACATCTTTCAGTTTTTCCTATAAAATTATTCTGTGTGTAATTATTAGGGTTTTTTTTTTACTTTATTTTTCTTTCTTATTAACAATGGTGTTTTGTTCTAAATATATTTTTCATTTATGTTTTCATTTGTAGCAGTTTTGTTTTACATAATACGACCTCTGAGCAGATGACAATTTACCAGGAAAACATATCTTCTTGACACTTCTTTTTGATACCAATATCAAGATAATATTAGAAATGTTTTTAGTTTTTTTAACACCTTGTTGTTTTCTCTTGCCTTCTTCTCCTACTTCACCTTTCTTGGTTTGTTCCATTAATTTTATTTTCTAAGCAAGTTGTCCCTAAAATCGAGTAAGCTAAAAAATTAGCACCCAAGATTCAAGTTCTTTATTGAGAGAAAAATATATTTAAAGGGTAATAATATGGGTAGATAAGTAAATAATAAAATGAAAAGGAAATGGACTTTGACTATATTAAATATTTTTTACAACAGCTTTTGTAAAGTAAAGTCAAAATTGTGGGTAGAGGGTATAAATAACACATTTTTTCAACTCTTTTTAAGAAACAATGGCTCTGAAAGTGATTGAAATTTTTGTGGATAAGTAGCTGTGCCTGAACTGCTGTGTTATGCCATAGCTAACAGGGAAAATGAGACCTTTATTTAAAATAGGAGATATGATGGAGTAGAAAGATGGCATGGCTTCTATAAATGGCAGTAATGAGACTGCAAGATCGTCTCCGATTCCAGTGTCCCTGGTTTGTTAAATGTATATGAACAAGCTAGAAAGAAACCAAAGAAACACCTTATGGTTGGTCTGTGGTCTGCAGAACTTACATGATAGCAACAACTAGTGATGCAGAAGCTTACGTAAGCTTGCAGGAGAACAAGAGGGGACGTGGACTACAGACAGATGATTTGACCTCTTCGTGTTTCAGTTCATTTTGGCCAAATTGTAGAAAATACACTGTGGAGAAATGGTATCTTTTTTCTTTTTTTTTTTACTAGCAAAGCAAGAAATGACTACCTATCTTGTTCAGCTATGAAAGACTCTCAATAGAAAGTTTGGATTTGTTTAATCTTTAAAGAGTTTTAAAATTGAAATGTAAACATTATTTTACAGTAAGAATTATATTTTCCATTTTGTGTTGGTTATTGAGTTTAACATCGAATTCTGAATGGTTGCAACTGAAAAGAAATTAGACTACTCAATAAACAAATTGTTGTTCAAAAATCTCATACTGGTTTATCCACAGACACAAATTTAAGAACATCTCCAATAACAGAATGTTACATAATTTAGAAAAAAAATGGCTAATGATATCCAGCAGATGGGAAATGTAACTAGGTAAATTCAAGCCAGAAAACACCCTTCCATTTCCTCTTTCTTTTCTCTTCTTCTTTCCTCAGTTAAACATTGGAACAATGAATCTCTCAAAAAAAGAAGTTAGTTGATGATCATGTTTGATCAGTTGCACTGTGCAGGTAGCTGTTGACTTAGACCATTTTAAGTTAGTTCTTTTTAGCTTGACAATTGAAAAACATGTGCTAAATTTTGGATACTGTTGTTCTAATACTGTATTTTGATCCAGAGAATAAAAAACAGACCCAACTCATGAAAAGTTTTTGCTGGTATATTTTCAAAGAATAAACAGAAGAAAAAATACTTTCACGATAGTCTGAACTACAGACTGTCCTGAACTAAAAAGTCTGTATTACACTAAACAAAACCAAATCAAACTTCTAATGTAAAAGTTTTTGCTGACAGAAATTTCAGTTTTACATAAATATTTTTGAGAAAAACAATTTTTGAATAATGTTACATTTACTAGTTTTGAAAATGAAAATAAAACCTCTATGAATTACAAATGTTAATTTAAAAGAACCACTGTTCTTTTGAACCATTTTCAAATTACCAACACTCTCAAGAGAAAACTCACTAAATATTCAAGATTATAACTTCTGTTACAGCATCACAGAATTTTTCATTTCACAAGGCTTCTTGAATTCCCACTCTGAGTTGAAACATCAGAAAATCCTTCAATAATAAAATTTTATATTTGTAGACAAATGACTTATTATTTCCTGGTGGAGAAATTATTTTACAATACACACACAAAAAAGAAAAGCCTCACAAACTCTATTCCAGTCCAGATGGCCAAAAAATTAATTTTCAATGTTAATGAAATTATTAATTCCTCAGTTCTTTTTATACTGAAAGTAATGGAAATTCTATATTAATGACAATCTGTTCTGATTAACTATACCTAAGTTTTTATGACATGTAACTTAAAGCTTGTCTAACCACATTTTGCAACTTTCTTTCCTAAACATCCTTCTGTTCTTCCTTTACAGAATCTTACTGGCAGATGTATTTTTTCCTGGAAAAAGATAATAATTTAAAAAAAAATGTAAAAGCACAAAAGACCCCACCACAACTGTCAAGTGCCACTCTAGCTGTCATTAACATAACTGCATATGGCAGAATATTGTGTAGGTGGTCATGAGACTGTGACACAATTAAGACCCTTTTTTTAGAAGGGGCAATATCTACACTAGTAAGTAGTGTGGTGCAGTCAGAGCAGTTAAAAAGTTTTCTGAGGACTCAGTACTGACTCCATTTCATTTCAGACTAGCTCTTCTCTAGTACTGTGCACTAAATGCCTGGTAGTTGTTGGAGGTAGAAGTAATCCCAGAGTGTATCTTCCAAGTTAGCCTTATTAGAAATAAATCTCATCTATTAGCTCCAAAATCACTTGAAGATACAAATCCATACATTATAAATGAGCACAATCAGGAATTTTCCTCTAAAAGCACTCTACTGTTCTGATCTAAAATTCTTACACAGATACACCCCGCGGTGTTCCCCAGGGGTCAGTGCTGGGTCCAGTCCTGTTCAACGTATTCATCAACGACTTGGATGAAGGGACAGGGTGTACCCTCAGCAGGTTTGCTGATTATACAAAGCTGGGGGGAGCGGCTGACTCACCGGAAGGCTGTGCTGCCATTCAGCGTGACCTGGACAGG
>VZSC01007550.1:106526-129868 GCA_013398225.1 Steatornis caripensis
CCCTTCATTCAGTTTGCTGTTGAATACTTTGAACAGGGCTGGACCCAGCACTGACCCCTGGGGATCATCACTCATCACAGGCCTCCAACTAGGCTCTGCTATACTTATTACAACCTGCTGAGCTATGCCATTCAGCCAGTTCTCAATCCACCTCACTTGACCACTCATCTAACCCACACTTCCTAAGCTTACCTATGAGGATGTTGAGGGAGACACTGTCAAAAGCCTTGCTGAAGTCGAGGTAGACAACATCCACTGCTCTCCACTTGTCTACCCAATGCAAGGATATCAGGTTGGTCAAGCATGATTTCCCCTTGGAGAAATTGTTAACTACTCCTGATAGCCTTCTTTTCCTCCACATGCTTAGAGATTATTTCCAGAATGAGCTGTTCCATCACCTTTCCCAGGCTGGAGGTTAGGCTGACTGATCTGTAGTTTCCTGGGTCCTCCTTCTTGCCCTTTTTGAAGATTGGAGTGGCATTGGCTTTCCTTCAGTCCTTAGGCACCTCTCCTGTTCTTCATGACTTTTCAAAGATGATGGGGAGTGGTTTGGCAATAACATCTCTCAGCTCCCTCAGCACTCATGGATGCATCCCATCGGGGTCCATGGATTGGTGGGTGCACAGTTTGCCTAAGTGATCTCTAACCTGGTCCTCCTCCACCAAGGGAAAGTCTGCATTCCTCCAGACTTTCTCTCGTAGATTATCAGGAATCCTGAGGGCCGGCCTTAGCAGTGAAGACTGAAGCAAAGAAGGCATTCAGTAACTCTGCCTTCTCTGTATCCTTCATTACCACGGCATGTGCCTCATTCAGCAGCAGGTCCACATTTTCCCCAGTCTTCCTTTTGCTACCGATGTACCTGAAGAAGCCCTTCTTGTCCTTGACCTCCCTTGCCAGATTTAATTCCAAGTGGGCCTTAGCCTTCCTTGTAGAGTCCCTTCATGCTCTGCCAAAATTTCCTTGATCTTCCCAAGTGACCAGTCTCTTTTTCCACATTCTGTAAACTTCCTTCTTCCCTATGAGCTTTTCTACAAGCTCCTTGTTCACCCATGCAGATGTCCCACCTCCTTTGCTTGACTTGAATTGTTTATTCTACCCAACTTTGGCAGAGCAGCATCCTAAGGAAAAATATTTTGTTGGTGAGACCTCTGTTCAGCTATTGTTTAAACTTTGCCAGATGGAAAAGTTTGCTACAAAACAAACAAACAAAACATCACCCCACAAATAATCAAACAAACAAGCAAACCCCGCACAGATTTGCTCAGAGAGAACCCAAATTATTTTATGAGAGATTTTCAGATTTTCCAGGTGTATTCTAAGATGTGATTCCCCTTATTTTGGTAAAGCTGGATAACATCTTTTTTTTTATCTTCATACTGTTTGGATGAGATTCCTCTTTTTACGCTCTTTAAACAACTCATTTGCAAAACTTTGTCTTTGTTTCACCTCACACAAAGGTCAAGCGAAAAGTCTTTCCCTGAAATATACTCTTATTCAATACTAAACCCATTCTTCAGGATCTCTAGTTAAAATTAATTACATCCATTTCTTCCATATCTTGCCAGATTTACCTTTGAAGGGCACATCTCAAACTATTGCATTAGTAATTTAGTGTTATTTTTGCATTTTTTTAACTCATAAGTAATTATCTAAAACACATCATGATTATCATATATTTGATCAATAACAATGGTTGCTTACTACTTAGTCTACTTGTATATCATTCTATGCAAGTTTGGTATAATTCATTACATAAATTATCATAATGATTCATATTACAGAGCATTTAAACCACATGGTAGTGTTGTTGCTGTCTGAGTGTGCAATATAAGCTTCATAAACAGGAAGATGACCTTTTTCCTGCTTCACTTATTCTTCAAATGTTGAAGGGTAGTTTTTGCAGATTTAAAGGGTTTTGTACATTTATTTTCTCTCTTTCCTGCAAACCAAAATGCCATCAGTGGTATTCTGCAAGACTTCAAGCTGTTACCCAAAGTAGTAACTAGTCAAATTGAATTTACATGCACTAAGGCTTATTTGTCACATACATAAGGCTTTATTTATTGAGGAGTTTGAGGGTTTGTTAGAGAGGAAAAGTGCACAGATTTTCTTGAGACAAAGTACCTTAAGACACATAACAGATTCAGGTTGCCATATGCAGTCCTCGACAATGTACTGGAAGGTCAAAAGGCCATTGGAGAGTCAGGGTTGATGACACAGCTGGAAGGAACTGGGGTTCTTGTGCTGGCAGCAAACATGCAACTTCTACCACCCCGTCATTCAGTGACATTAACCTTTGCCCCCAAGTGCCAAGTTCTTACTTTCTTATAAAATTGTTTGAGTTCTTTACCTTTGGCTAAGATGTAGTTTAGCTACTGGACTACACTATGCATGACGATGCAGGGTGCTACACCAGTTGCCTTATTGCGTTTGCTCAGTTGCTGTTTGGCTTGATGACTGCTTTTCTTGCTTTCTTGCTTGCTTGCTTGCTTGCTTGCTTGCTTCCTTCCTTCCTTCCTTCCTTCCTTCCTTCCCTCTTTTCTTTCCACAGTTTTTCCCAGTTCTCAAGGTTGTCATCTTCAGTGACTGCTAATTGACTGTCAGTGAGTTGTTTATAGCCCTGAGGCTTTTGGTCTCAGCTTGTGTTATTTTCAATTCCTCAGAAAGTTAAACTCTCTTAAACTCCACATTGTGACAAGACACACCAGGTACCCAGTTCTTGTTCCTTGATTTCCACAGCAAATTCTCACACCAAGTTCATAACAAGTAAAATAGGTTCTATCCCTGATGCCTTGCAAAATTAGTATAAGGAAAATTACTGTCATGCCTACGGACTTTGCTAACAATGGCAACAGGTTATTTGCTGAGCCATAAGACAACAAAATCTGAAGCTAATGGAAATTTGAGGAATAGTTTGAGTAATACATGAAAGTGATGGTTGACACAGTGCCTGCAATAGTAGGCCACAAGACCAATATCTTTACTAGCAGGTCCTGTCAAGTTCTATCTTCTTACATTAATACTTAGGTTTTCATTAAGCACGACTGCAATTCCATTGCCTACTTAGCATAAAACTCCAATTCAGTAAAAACTGTTTTCTCTCCTTTAGGGCTTTAAGGACCCCATCAAAAACAGGGAATCAAGATTCAGTAAGACACATAAAAGTTTCTGTCAAAATCTTAGACCTATCTAACTCAAAGGGGAGAGAAATTTAAGTTGTTAAACTTTTTATTCAGATGAAACTGGAGCAGTTATGCTTTCTGTTTAAGGTTAGATTTTCCTGTCATAGTACTTACACAAAATATATTAACTCTTTGCAATGAGCATTCCTAAAACATTAATGCCAGATGAGTAAGCTATATGGAAGTCTAAGTTAGGCACTTAAGATTTTAATTGGTAATTACTGCCCATTTTTTATTATCACAATAAGCTTTTAGAGCCTGTTGACTTTGAAGCCTTTTCTAGTTTACTGCTTGTTTTAATAGTTAGCCTGAACCTATCTCCTTACTTCTGAAGAAATATTCCTAGGAATTCTTATGCAAATTATTCCTTTGGTGAACTTTTAAAAAAACACAATGATAATTGCATGTTTTCCTGCAGTAAATCCTCATCTAAATCATACCACAGAGAGAGTTGTTCATAAAGTCAGGCTTAGGACTTGATTAGTTTATTTTTTTTTTAATCCTCTTACAGATTGTGTTTGAGATTGTAGTAGTTACTGGTCATTTGCAGCAATTTAATCAGTGTCATCTGCAGCAATAAGGAAAGAGATGTTCACTGGGGTAAAATGGACATCATATGCAGAAGTTACCAACTTAACTTGATGGGTGACTCACTTGAGATGAGTTCACACCCTTGTTCCATTAAAACAGGGTGGAATTTTGAAGCCTGGTTTATCACATCTCTACCAAAGCCATTGAACTATAGGGAGCTCTGATGCAGCAGTGTTGTTTCTAGCAGAACATCCATCCCACTTCTACAGAAGCTTCTTGGAATTCTTCCTTGGAATTGATATTCCCTATGAAAATTTCCAAATTAGGAAAAAAACTGTGTTTCTCACAATTCTGTATTTTTAATGAAGACATTTAAAATTTTGTATTTTAATTTGTTGATGTTTCCAGAACAGGATTGAATATTGAATTGCAACAACAAAGATAAAATGAACCCTAAAATTGATGCCTACTTCAACAGCTAAAATGTTTCTCTAATTGTACAATGCCAGCAGAGAGATAAATTGTACCTGCTGAGCACCCAGTTTGCCTAAAATAGGTACAAAGAACATAGAAATTTTGAAGCCCAAAGGGAACAAACTTTCAATGATTTCAAGAACTTATGATCTTAGTCTCTCATGTGGAAAAATTCTTGTTGCTTGCAACAATGTTTACTAGCAAAGCACTTAAAGATAAGCTTCAACTCCAGAATTATAATCATAGACACAAGAAAACAAGAGAATTTATATTAGTGACACATGTACGTATAGTCAACCAGATACTCAAAACAGTTTGTTGTTCAATGTAATTAAAGGAAGGAGCGTGTAAAATGGCAGGCCACCTTCTTTTTGTGGCCCCTTGATTCCAGAGTGGTTGTGCCTTAGGGTGGCTGACATTAGCTTCTGTCATAATGATTGGGGAATCATCCAAAACATTTCCTCATCTGCAACTCCTCCTCTTTCCTCAGTCCTGTTCCCTCACTACCTTTCCACAGATCCCTGAGGATAAATTGAGTAATAAATACATGGACCTGGCAAGTAAATAACAGCCTTATTAAATGAAGTCAGTTAATCTTTTCTAAGGCCTTTGTATGTATGCTATTCCATGAAACCATCTTTGAGGCAGTTTATTGCACTTTATTTTTTTAATCTTTTGATTTGCCTGGTTTGGAAGAGGTAGATCTGAACCAGGTACACTGTACAGCATGGTACCATCAGTAAAGCTGTTAATGTTATTTCTCTGTGAAGATTCTCTGAGTAGCAGACCCTGGTGAGAAGGTCAATTAACTTAACAACTAAGACAAACGAGGTTAAGCAAATTTTTGAACGGCAATTTCAGGAAGAACTATCATGCTCCGAATTTCAAGAAGCAATATGAAGATTGGGTGGTTTATGGCAAAGAGAAACCTGTTCTCTGAATGTGCTGAGGCTGCTCTGTGCAAGGGCCGCAGAACTGGATCCATCCCTTAGTGTCACTCTGCCTTACTTCATTAAAAATTATTTCATAAAAACAATATTTCACAGTCTTCAATGAGATTAAAGTCATGCATTAATAGACTCCAACCCACACAGACTTAACTCACTCTGTTTTCCAGTTGAGATGGTGGGGTGTGGGGCGGGCGGGATTAAAAAAGGAGAGAAATTATGCTGTTTTGTGAGGAAAAGGAGAAAAAGCAATAGAGAAATTTCAAGATGATGAGCCAGTTGTCTTACTGATCACAGATACAGATACTAGATGACAGGTATTAGTATGCTCTATTTCAGGATTAGTTGCTGGGGAAACATCTTCAAGAGTATATTCTACAAAAAAAGAAACCAATCTAAAGGAAACAGCATCCTACTAGAATGTAGCCTGCATTATGTTGGTGAAATTGTTAAGACAAAGAATAGGCCCATGAAAATGGACCTTCCCACAAGTGCATAACTTCGTAATTGCTTTACTCAGTTTTCCTTCCAGTTTTTGTCCTTACTTATTTTTATGAACAGAGAAGAGTTCACGTCAAATTTATGTCAATCCTTCAAATATTTCAATATTTCTAAAAATTACCTGTTAGGCCTGTGCCATTTCAAAGACATAAGTTCTGGAAGAAAACTTTTGGAATTAAAATATAACCACAAAATCTAGTTAATGTTATTTGAACTTGATGTTAAATAAGAGATCCAGTGCTTCATTCGATTTCTTATAGTGAATTAAAAGGAGGTACTAAGAGCATGATTGTGATGGGCTGACCCTGGCTCTATGCCAGGTGCCCACCAAAGATGCTCTATCACTCCCCTCCTCAGATGGACNCCTTGACATAGCCTTGAGAGCAAGTGTTTAATGTTTTAGAGTGTGAGTCCAAATCAGTTCAGGTAATTTGAAAATGACTGCCTTATGCAATAATGTAAAACAGTTCAGAAATTTCTGAAGCTCACTTTGTAATCAAATGTATATATATGTGAACTGCAGGCATTTTAGCTAGAAACTGCTGCCGTAATTTTGTTTTAACATATTTAAAATATAACCACAAAATCTAGTTAATGCTATTTGAACTTGATGTTAAATAAGAGATCCAGTGCTTCATTCGATTTCTTATAGTGAATTAAAAGGAGGTACTAAGAGCATGATTGTGATGGGCTGACCCTGGCTCTATGCCAGGTGCCCACCAAAGATGCTCTATCACTCCCCTCCTCAGATGGACTGGGGATAGAAAATATAATGAAAGGCTCGTGGTTTGAGACAGGAAAGGGAGATCACTCATTAGTTGCTGTCACAGACAAAATAAATTTGTCTTGGGCGAAATTAATTAAATTTATTGCCAATCAAATTAGAGTAGAGTAATAAGAAATAAAACCTAATTCTTAAAACACATTCCCCTGACCCTTGCCTTCTTCCAGGGCTTAACTTTACTCCCAATTTCTCTGCCTCCTCCCCCCAAGCAGTGCAGGAGTATGGGGAATGGGGGTTGTGGTCAGTTCATCACATGCTGTTTCTGCTGCTCCTTCCTCCTCGGAGGGAGGGCTCCTCACACTCTGCCCCTGCTCCAGCGCGGGGTCCCTCCCATGGCAGACAGTCCTCCATGAACTTCTCCAATGTGGGTCCTTCACACAGGCTGCAGTTCTTCACAAACTGCTCCAGCGTCTGTCGCTCCCACGGAATGCAGTCCTTCAGGAACAGACTACTCCAGCGTGGGTCCCCGTGGAGTCACAAGCCCTGCCAGCAAACCTGCTCCAGCATAGGCTCCTCTCTTCATGGGACCACAGGTCCTGCCAGGATCCTGGTTCAGTGTGGGCTTCCCATGGGGTCACAACCTCCTTTGGGCATCCACCCACTCTGGGGTGGGTTCCTCCATTAGCTACACGTGGAGATCTGCTCCACCATTGACCTCCGTGGGCTGCAGGGGCAAAGACTGCCTCACCATAGCCTTCACCATGGACTGCAGGGTAACCTCTCCTCCGGTGCCTGGAGCATGTCCTCCCTCTCCTTCTTCACTGCTCTTGGTGTCTGCACAGTTGTTGTTCCCACATGTTCTCCCTCCTCAATCCTGACTGCAGTTGTTGTTGTACAGCAACCTTTTCAGCTTCTTACATATGTTATCCCAGAGACACTACCATGATGATCAATGGGCTTGGCCTTTGTAAGTGGCTGTTCCATCTTGGAGCCAGCTGTCCTTGGCTCTAACAGACATGGGGAAAGCTTCTAGCAGCTTCTCACAGAATCCGCCCCTTTAGTCCCAATACTACCAAAACCTTGCCACACAAACCCAGTGCAATGCCAAAATTCAATTGATATGAATAACCTATGAGTAAAGAGATGAGGATCAAACATGAGGTGATCGTCAATTATATTGTCCATGTTCCACTGCTGCCTATTTACCAATTCTACTGTTTTATTGGGAATATACAGACAGAATTTGAACTCTCACTGCAATTCATGCAGGTTTTCTGATTGAGATAGGGTGCAAATTTTTTTTTTTTATGTTAAGCCCATTCTTAGGAGAATATTTGCTTACATACTTGTCTAACGAAAAACTCGAATTAAGGAAGTGGCAAGTTAGAGGTCTTCCACTGAAATAAATTAAATTATTGCAGCTTGGTAAGAAACGAAGTCTGACCTGCATATGTCAGAAGATAGGCTTATCCAAATATCTCCTAGCAAAGACCCAACAAACCATGTGTCACAGATGAGTGGTTTAGATAAAAGCACCACTTAACAGAGTTCAGTAGCAAGGTTCACTCTATTGCTTACTACACAGAGGAAACAAACAGAGGGAAAATTTGTTTAGAATAGATTTAGAATGATTTACACAGGGACTGAAGGTGTAAAAAGGTAACAAAGACTCTCTTGTTGAGTCATGATGTTTGGGATGGACCCCCTTGCTTTCTAAACTCTTTCTCAGAGAGGAGTCCAGGTGTGACTGGATCCACTCCTAGTTTCAGACTTAGTCAATGGTTTATGGCTAAAGGATTATATGTTTTTGTATCTAAAGGATTATATGTGTGTATCCAATTCTTTATACTGCTTAGCTAAGATTTCAAAGTTTTGTTATGCTTGTTCTCCATTCTCTTACCTTCTGTCTGGGCATCCGGTGTTATTTCACTCCAAAGTTTGAATGCTAGGTTTCCCGAAGCAGACTCGCAGGATTTAATAAAAATAAATAATTCAAGTCATACAGGAGAAGGATGAGCTCAAGATGCATACCTCTGGAGAGGGGCTGATACAAACAAAGAAATCCCTGGGCAGTTATACCCTTACAGACTATTCACCCTGCCCTCACATGGTGGTTGAGTCCAGTAGAAATATTTGGGTCTGAGGTCTTCCTGTACCTCATTGGATTCCTTTGTTGTCTTCAGGCAGGCCGTTATCTTGTCTACTTGCAGCTGCTGTTGATAGCTGTAGCCTTGAATCCTCCGTATCTTCTGATTTACTGACTCTGGAGGCCCTGTTCTGACTAGGTAGGTACATGTTCAGTAAATCAAGGTGGAAATATACAGCTTGCTGCCTAAAGCTTCTACAAATCTAACTACTGATGCTAGGTAATGCTAAGCAAACAGCATAATAAAACACACAACATTATAACTTGAAGGGATTCATTCTATTTAAGCTCAACAACTAATATCTCTTAATATTGAGAGGCATCCCTGCTAAAGGAGAGAGTTACCTGGTGTGCAGTGCAGTTGCTGTCCAGGGAGAACTCAAATTGGGCTCATCCAAGGATCTGTTGTTGCTAAAAGATCTCATTGCTTTGAGGAGCAATGTTGAGAGGCATCCCAGCTCAAGGGGACATCATGGCCATGCGGGCACATTGCCTGGCAGGGAGAGCCCAAAGAAGGCTCACTTCGTTTGTCATATTTATGCGATAAAGTGGTTGGCTCATAGTCAAATTGCATACAATGTGAGAGCTATGCATGAGACTTCTTGTACCCACAACTTACCAGTGTTCACTGTGTCGCTCTTCTCCTTTATGAGTTTCCTAGTGGGGTTTTTGGCCCGAATACAGCTCAGAGCTTTACCTCCTTTGGAGCCTGTACCAGACTGCTGATGGTTTGGTTAAGGGGAGTGCATTCGTCATACCATTCCAAGTAACAGATTGATGAGGCTTCTTCAACTAATCATGAGACCCTTTGAGGTCACTGAATTGTGCAGGGCTTGTCCTGAAATTTTCATTTTTTAGTTTCACTTTGCAGAAAAATTTTACGCATATAGTCATTTTTTACAATCAAACCAAAGGATGATGCATAGCTGTGTTTCTATGCATACATGAACATAAAGAATATTGTTTATAGTTCTATGGCACAATATACACTAAAAGTTAAGGCAAATGCTTCCTGAAGACAACAGGACAATTTTCACACAATGGACACTGAGATGCCTTAACTTGTCAGTAGTACAGATTTTCCATTTAAATAGAAGTGAAGTCACAATTATACATTCTGTTTTATAATTTATTCAAGAAGAATTCCTTCCACATAGGGGCAACAAACTGGAGCACAGAGAGTTCTGCCTGAACATGAGGAAGAACATCTTTACTGTGAGGGTGACAGAGCACTGGGACAGGCTGCTCAGAGAGGCTGTGGATTCTCCTTCTTTGGAAATATTCAAAAACCACCTGCACTCTTTGCTGTGCAACCTGCTTTAGGTGCACCTGCTTTAGCAGCAGTGGTGGACTAGGTGTTCTCCAGAGGTCCCTTCCAACGCCTACCCTTCTGTGATTCTGTGATTCTGTGACATAAACTAGATGTTTACTCACACAAACATGTTGCCAAATTGAAAAGACCTTTCCAGCTGAAATAGTTTTGCTCTGAATTTTCCTTTACCCATAAAAATAAGGAAGGGAAATAATGTAATGTTTTAAAACTTTTAATTTTAGATTTTTTTTTTTCCTTGAAAGGCTGGCAGGCACTTTACTAGGAGTTATGGTGGCACTGTAAATCAGATAGCAAGAGGTCATATATGAATTATGGTTTTCAGAATAATTTCCAGAAGATGACATGCTATGTTATTTGAAAAGAATATATTCACTCCTTCACCATCTTGCACCTTTTGTATCCATTTCCAACCTTGCACAGGGAAAGCTAGCAGTATCAGTAGCACTTTATATCCTCTATATACAAAAGAAACAGCAAATCACAAAATTTTGGTCAGTGAATTTTCATTTTAGTAAGTCTCAATTTATATTTTTATTTTTACACTGAGCAAGTGTATAGTTATACAGCTATTTCTAGTTGATGATCAAAAGACTTATTGTAAGTATAAGAGCTGTCTTACTAAATCTGCTCTATGCTTTTCTGTACTCAGTAAAGCTCATAGCTGAATGTTTCCTAAAAAGGAGTTAATTCACTAATGTTCTTAATTTTATAATACTAATACAATAACAAGAACAGAAATTTCATTTTCATCTTAGCTGGTGACTTTATTCTTGCATATTGGAATTTATAGCACTCTTAATTTCAGTATGATGAGTGTGGCAGCAGAGTGTGCTTCAACTTCCAGCTTATTATACACATACATACAATTGAAAAGCCCTTTACATAGAGACAAGAAGTAGAACACACTTACTAGCATGAAGGTTGGTAAAAATCAATAACATACAGTACCATTCCTTTCAAAACAAGACTTACTTTTATACTGATCTATATCTTCAGAATAAGCTACATTTACATGGCAAAAGTATTTGGAGTACTGGCATCCTTTGGCCTTTTCAAACTCTGTAGCCATAGCATATTGTAGTCACAACAAATAATTCAGCTCCAACTTGCATACAGTCTCAGAGAGGTTTAGTTTCTTGTCAAGGATATAACACAAATGAATTTGTTCTTCCTGTGTCTTCTGTTTGGATGAAAGCTCCTTCACAGGCTGATTTTCATAGTAACTGTCCTTGGACTGGTTTAGAGTCTTTTGTGATATTAAATGAGTTCTAAAGAGAACAGGTATATTTCATGGGAGAAAACAAAAAGTGGCATGGTAAACACACTGGAAAGATCAAAGTGGTTTTCAGTGCAGAGAAACAACAAAAGCATTTTAATACAAATGTGTAAGACTCGAAAATAATTTGTTAATTAAAGTTTCAGCTCAAGTAGCAAAGTAGAAGCAGAAATTATCTGGTGTTTCATAACCTTCTTTTATTAGACTGAAGAAGAAAAGCACAAGAGGCATAGTTGAAGCCACCGCTTAAGAAAACAGATAAAAAGAAAGCAGTAAGTGTAGTAAAAAATAAAATCTAAGGCATAATCATAGTGGAATGTTGTTTCAGGTCTGGAGATTGCCAGTTATGATGAGGTGTACTCTGAGATTTATTTAGTCAAAGATACATACTGCAACACTAATGTCAGTGTGATTCTAAAATCTTTATGCCAAACAGAATTTTTGGCAAACCACCTAATAAGTAAAGAAGCAAAGGATCTGGGAATAACTGAGGATGCTGAAATGTAAATATTCTCTATGAAGTGTCTGGACTGAAAGCAGGAGTATTTTTTCGCTATCTGTGTGTTCAGTCTCATAGCAACAAGCATGACATAAAAAACAGAGAAAATGATTAGAATCATTCACTAGACTCTACTTGTGTCTAGACCTTGTGATGAGTGTCAGGACCATGACCTCAAAATCACAGAGTGTAGGAGTGAGCTAATTGCTCACTGATCTAACCTTTTAAAAGGTATGATGTTGTTTGACCATCTGCATATAGAGACATAGATATCTCATTGAGTACTTTTTTAAACAATCTTGTAACTTCTGGTTGCACTACAAAATGACTAGTAACGACAAATAATTTATTGAAACCCTGTTCATCATTTGGGAGTTCCTTCTTTTTTTTTTTTTTTTTGCTGTATTCACCCTGTAAATCTATCCAAGTCAGTATGTACAAATAAAAACTTTCTATTTTTATCAAAACACTCTGTAGCATCACCTAAAGTTTTTAGTAGTAATGATTTTATATTTTCTTTTAGAGAGCTGATAAAACCAGAAGAGGATTAGGAACAGAGAGACAAGTGGAAGAGTTCCTTATGTCACAAACAGTTGGAAATCATGTTTGAAAATACACAAACTGCTAGAAGTATTGGAAGAGCCATCAAATCAAAGGCTTGTCAAATCTGGTATCTGGTCTGTGATTATGGCTAATAATAATAGATGCATAGGTGAAAGTATGAGGAAAAGACAAGTGAAAATAGAAATATTTTTCCTGGCATAGTCTCCAATACACTCCTAGAAATTTGCAGGTCATGAACTTTATAGGTAAGGTGATGTATCTTTGTGTGTAATAGCTTTTAATAGATTATTTTCCTATGAATTTCTCTGTGAGTTTAAGGTTGCTTTCAGAAGCCTTTGATGTCTATTGACATTCAAAGCAACTTGTGCTGAAGACCTCCACTGTCAATTTAATCTGATGTTCCCTAACGTTTATATTTGAGGAGGCAGTGACAAATCTTTCCCCATTCATAATTTCCATGTCGTTTATGATTTTGTAGATCTCTTTTGCATCTCCTTGTACATTTCCTCCCCACATCAATTTAACAGATTGAAGAATGTCTTTCTCTTTAATGGTTCCTTGCATGGGGAATGTTTCCTTACTCTCCGGAAGTAAATCACTTCTGTCACTTGTCTCTGTGGCTTTTCCTTCTGAAACTACTATACCCTTTCCTCAATAGGACATTCAGATATCTATGTATTAATCAAGATGAGAGTGGATGGCTTTGCATAGCGGGACATGATATCTTCTTTAAAGAAAAAAACAAACCCAAACCTCTAATATTTTCCTGATAATTCCTAACATGCATGGTTTTACTTTGCTACTGATCACTGAGCCGGTATTTTCACACAGCTACTTATCACAAGCCAAGATCTCTTTCCTGATTTCTAATTGCTCACTTAGAGCCATCAATGTTTATAGAAAATTTGCATTACTTTTTCCCTAAAGGCATTAGTTTAGATATATCTGAATTGAATTGTTCTGTGTGGACATTCAGTGTTATTATCAGAATTTATCACATCACTCTCACCCTTTCGTGGGGTGTTTATGAGTAGCACTGGCACTACTAGCACAGATCTCTGTGGGACTTGTCTCCATTAGCAACTACTCCACTGGGAAAATAGGCTACTACCTCCTGCTTTTGTTTCTCTCCTTTGGAAGAAACATGTTTCCGTGCAATGGCCTTCTCTTTTATGCCACAGTAGTTTACTTTCTTGAGCACCACCTGGTGAGGAACCTTGTCAAACATCTTTTGGAAGTCTGAGTACATCATGTCTCTCTTGTCTGTGTGCTGACTCTCACAAAGAAACTAATGAGCTTGTCAAGTATGATATCCTTTTGCAAAGAGAAGGAAGATTGTTACCTTGAATTTCACACTTATCCACTAATTCTACCTTTTCTTACACTTATTTTTTTTACCAACAAGTTAGCTACAGACATGAGACTTATTTGTTCATAGCTCTCAGTATTCCTCATGGACATCATTGGTAAAAATGGCATTACCTTTTGCTATCTTCCAGTCCCATAATATCAATATGGTTTTAAACAGTTTGTTTTTTTAAAAAAAACCCCTAAGTGAATACCAGTGGTAACTTCATAATGTTCATTTTTTGTCTTACAAGTTCTACCTGCAGTTCAGTTTGAAACACAACCCCTGTAGAGAAAAGTTCAAATAAGAGTCTCTGTAAGCTTCTGTTTGTAAGCTGTGAACACTAAAGAAAGAGCTAAATCATTTTTCTATTGCTTATCTTCCCTGAGTGCTCATTTTATTACTTGCTTACTTTTTGACCTTACACTCTTCCTCGTGGACTTCCAATTCCCTGGAAAAAAGGGATTTTTTACTAGTTTTTACGCCCTTGGCAAACATATTTACTCTGACTATATGTTATGTTTTTACAATTCCCTGTTCCTATCAATGAATCAGATTATAATCTTTGAGAGAGTGATAGACTAGCTTCTATTCTGCTTATACATCACTAAGCTCACAGAAGTCCAGATGCTGATGTTCTCCCAGCTGTACAATAAAACATTTTTTTCTAAGTGGATATGACTTTAAGAGTAGATGATATAGCAAAGCTGATATAAAATTAGTATTGCATAGACAGATTATGACTGAATAAGGGAAATAGTAATGAAAGAGCCACATACTAAACTGTTATGCAAGGGAATAGGAGGCAGAGGATATTTACTAAAGATAGATCTCACATAATGAATGACACATCTTTATTAACAATAATTTTTGAGATGTACAGATTCTGTATTTGAGTGGAAATGAAATTTTTTAAGCCTACCAGTAGAATTTAATTTATACTTTTACTCATGCTTCTGTGCTTTATGGAAAAATCTTGAACACTTAAAAATTATTTTTTAAGCAAAGCAATTTAAGATAGGTATTTTCTAATCAGTAAAAAAGTAATCATTTTTTAAAACAATTGTTTTACTCAAGCAAGTTTGTTTATTTTAATTAAGCTAAGAAAGATTCACTATGACACTAATTTCTCTGTTGCCTTTCATTGACATCAGCAGTAGAATGCTATTTGCAATGACATCTAAAGACTTATTTTTATATGCAAGTTTTTACTTGTGAAGTAAGTACCTAAACTTCCATTGTAGTAACTGAAGAAGTAGTCAAAACAGTCAATAACGTCCAAGGAGCAAGGCAGCTGCCTGCCAATAGGCAAGATTTAAAGTGCTTCTAGAAAAGGAGCTTAAATATGTAGCTTATATATAGACACCTACTGTTGATACCTAAATTTAGGAGTCTTTATCTGGAGCTGAATGCCATCCTTTAAGCTGTCTAAATTTAATTTCTTTGGCCAATATAATTGCTGGACCACTCACTTTTAAAATGTTGTGAATATCGTGAAATGTCCCTGGTGGCTGGAGAAAGACCGTTGCTGCACCCATTTCCAAAAAAGCAGAAGGCACGATCCATGGAACTACAGGCTGCTCATCCCCAGTTTGGTCCTTGGGAAAATGGAGAAGCTAGTCCTCTTTGCATCCCTTCTTGTACACATAAAGGTGGAGAAGATAAATGGGAACAGTCCACATGGATTTAAGCAGGAGGCTGGACTAAAGAGCTACAGAAATCCTTTTCAGTCTGAGCTACTACATGATCCTATGACTCTCTGATTAAAGACCCTACTTGCAATTAGTGTACTTGTTCAGACATCATTGCAATGTTAATGAAATACACTTCAGACATTGTTCCTGCTGGAGCAGGATCACTGCAATATGATATATCATAGACTTACTATGTATAAAGTATTCTATAAATTATATAGTATAAGATAGTTCCTGACCAGCACAGGTGAAAAACAGACAGAAAGAAAAGAAAAAGCAAGACACATTAAAGAAACCAGAGGAAAATGCAAAGTATTTTGTTATTATATATCATATAATACATTGTAACTATCACAGTACAGACAAATCTTTAGAAAAGATCTGAATGACAAAGCAATGATGGGTTTAGCAGTAAAAAACATTGTCTCCAATTCACATCCAATGATGAGTTAAACATTCAGTAGAAGTATCTGGGGATATTACTCTGACATCAAAATAAATATATATTTAAGATAATAGACTTACATCTTTAATGCAATATGAAAAAAAATGACCGCTTTGGAACAAGCACAATAGATCTTTGTGAAATATAAACAGAAAACTGCATTCTTAATTAGGTAAGTATAAGAAGTTTGATCATGTTTGCAGCTAATATATCAGGCTGTTATATCATTATCAGGTAAAATAAACTCTGCACATCTAATCGTTAAATGAATCCAATTTATTTTTGTCTAATTACTAATTTAATTCTCAGATATGACATGAAGCTGCAAAGCCAAATGACCTAGCAGCTTTTATGCTTTTCAAAACTGGACACAAACAAATTTCAGCAAGTTCCACTGTGCTGAATGGTTGAAAAATCTCCAAAAGAAAATGGTGCTGTAAATTTGTTTCAGAAAAATATCCACGTTAAGAAATCTTGCTCCTGCTTACTCAGTTGAGCACTAATACTGGTAACTTTTTTTTTCAGGGTAGGTTGTCAAAGTACTAAAGGGTAATATATTACCTTACACAATTGCTGAGGGAAAATGTATTTGCAGTACACACCAGTTCAACCCCACAATAAAATTTAGTCATTCTTATAAATGGCATTCCATTGAAAAGTGATGAGTTATGGCAACATCTCAACAACATAATTGAACTAAATATAGTTTGTAAAATGCAGAGTTTTTTAATCTCTCTGACAAACAATGTAAGTGGTTTTCTACTAACCAAATACATATGAGATAAGTAGACAACACCCATTTTATCTAGTCACCTTAAATATTCAAAGGGAGTTAACAAAAATTCTAAGTCTTTCTGATTGTCTTTCTCATAGGTAAAACACATAAATCACATGTTGACAAAATTACTTACAGAAGTCCTGTGGTCCCTTCTCCCATCCTATGACAGAACACAGTACATTTAGATTGTCCTAGCCAGGTGTTTGTCTAATCTGTGTTAATTTTAACGAGGAGAATTTTACTGCCTCCATCAGCTAGTGCTCGACTATACCCTTAAAGTGAAAGTCTCTCCAAAAATATTTTGCCTGCTAAAAATTAAGATGATTATTTCTCATTCTGTCTTCAAAAGACATGTAATACAAGAAATCTTCATAAGTTCATATATGGAAAATTTAAGTCCATAAATGGTTAATTCTCACCATGCTCATAAATGACAAAATTTCAGTATGCCTTTCCTCAGCTGAACAAAACTTCTCTGTCAATGACACCAGCTTGTTCTTTCTCTTATTTTTCCAAAGCTCATATTTTTATTTGCTTTTCTCTCTTGGTCTCTAATATTTTATGCTTTGTAACATGTGCTCAGAATTTGACACTCTGCTTCCTGAAGTGTGCTGCAAAGGGAAACAGAACTAAGAAATTATTTTTGATGTCTCTCATGCTCATTGATCCCTTCCAAGATGGGAACCAGCACTGCCTCACCCATTCCCACATTCATTGATTTATTCCAAGATAACACTTACAATGAAAATTCATAATTAAGAAAATATTGAATAGCAAAGGACTTAGGACAATTGATCTCTCCTTCAAAATTTGTAAATAAGTACTACAACTTTTCAACTATGTTTTTTCAGTTGCTCTATAACCACTCTGTTGTAATATGTTCATCTCCAGTAAAATTTCCTAAGTCATAAAAATGAGTATAAAAATTCTTATCGGAAGGTTTAAAAAGATTATAAATTCTGTGCTTTCTGTGTGATTTACCACCTTCTGGAGATTATTAGGTCTGACAATATGTTTTGATACAAATATCTTGCAATATGTTTATTCTATTTTCATTTTGTTATTTGTTAAGTGCTTACAGATTATTCGGTACTTTCCCTGGTATGTTTATGGGCTTCAGAATCAATATGTATACTGTTCTGTTCACGTCAGTTTCCTTTGCAAGGAGCCATGCACTCGTCCATCTTCTCTGGTGCTGTGTGAGTTCTTAAAGATAATTACTAATGGGTTAGAAATTGATTGACACATTCTTAAGTACTTTAGTGCAGTGTCTTCCAACTTGTGGCCTGTGGACTATTAGACGTCTGTAAGATTGTGGTGATGCGGACCTCCCCTGGGCCACATTGCAATGTCAGGACCAGCCAACATTGTGTTCTTGTTTTAATTACAAGTGCAGTGGGCTGGGACAAATTGGCACTCTCTGATCTTGTCTGCTGGCACAATAACTTGAGACAGGAGGCAATCTGGTACCTTCTCGTCCTCAGTACAAGTACAGTGAGTTGGGACGATCAGGCACTCCCTAACAGTACCTGAAACTCCTATTGCCTGGGAAAGGTACTTGAATCTTCTCATGCCTGGATAGTAGCCTTCTCTGAAAGGTGTGAAGATCACCTCACAAAAATTACGACCATAATGAAAAAAGTACTGACCAAAGTAAATCATCTTGCAATCCTATAAATAGCAACACCTTTGAGCATTCTGGGATCACAGGGGGATGTGACCACCTATCTCCCCCTAAGCTGGGACACCTCTCAGGGTAGATTTTGCAAAATTCATAGATTGTCCACTGATAGATGCCATTGAAGCAGAAAAGTTCACAGAACATCCAGTGATAGATGCCAATGAATAAGAAAAGTTCAAAAGATTGTCTGCTGGTATAAGCCAATGAAGGAAAAGAGTGAGTAATTCATTATAACAGGATTTTGCAAGGTTTCAAAGATCATTTGGTACCAAAAATTTATTGTAATCTGCAGAGAAAAAACCATCTTAATCAGAGGTTAATCTCTATATCTCTGTGTGTGTATGTATGTTTGTGTGTATGTGATTTGATTTAGGAAACTTTGTTAAATCTTTAACTAAATCATATTGATTATAACAAATATGGTTAAATCACTCTGATTGTTGACTGATTAAGTATTGCTAGAAAATTGTACAATCTAATCTTGTGATTTGTTATAATAGTGTTAATAAATCTTAAATTGCTACTAACTTGAAGTTATATAGGAACCATAATAGCACACTGAATTAACACCACTGAAATCCCTGTATCTAATTCCCTTAGACATAAACCATTGACCAAGTCTGGGACTAAGTCTGGATTCAGTCACATCCGGACTCCTCTCTGAGAAGGAGTTTAGAAAGCAAGGGGGTCCATTCTGAACCTCATGACTCAATGGGGTAATGGTGCGGGGGGAGAGCTCCTTTACCCTTTTCATCCCAATCTCTGTATAAATAATATTAAACCAAATTTTGAATCTATTTTTCCTTTGTATAATATTTCCATATAGCAAATAATAGTATAGTAAGTAATAGTATAGTAAGTAATGTTCTGATATGAAAGTCTAAATCTCTAAAAACTATTACCCAATAAGAATCAAATGTTGCTTCTTAGTTTAGAGTATCTCATTGGCCCAGGACAAAAAAAAGCAGTTATGGAAGAAACAGGCTAGACATTTCCAGTTCTTCTGCACCTATACAGTATTTTGAAAACAGTGCACAAAACATATAAAAAGAAATGCAATATAACCATCCCAAAGCTCCAATGAATGGTATAGAGGAATAGTGATGTGTTGGAGTTCTTCTGAGCAGAAACCTCTGGTTTTTTTTCTCTCACTTCAGCTGTGTCAATTCAAATCCAAGAAACTCAATGAATACAGTGCCATAGATCTTTAAACACCTCTCTGTTGGAGAAAACAGATTACTACTGGATAACTCCTCAGTGTTTGCTCAGCATAACTTATCACATCATCTGGTTAAACATAATAAATTTAAGTAAAGGAGTTCTGAAATGAAGTAGTAGTTGATGATGGTCCATTCACAGAGTTTTAAGATTGCAGGGCAAAGAATCGACCACATAAAAGAACAGTAGAAATCTGTCAGTCGTTTATTTGCCTGCCAGCTCTCTTCATGGTGTATTGTGGAATTAGATAATTTTCCTTTTAGAGATGCATATATATCTTCAGGCAGTTAGGCTGACAGAGGGAAAGGTGCAAGAGGGTAGGATACTGAACAAAGTGTGACTGCTCTCCTGTCTGTGTCCTTGGTCAGATTTCAAATGTAAGCAGATGAATAAAAAATAAGTGCACACTACCACTACCACTCAGCTGAGAGAGGACAGAGGCAAACCAGCCGTCCTTGACAGAAATGGCATAGAAAATAGTAACCTTTCTTCATCCCACATTGCTGGGAGAATTAGAAACATCAGAAAGCTATGAAGCTGATATCATGTGGTCAACCTAGAAAAGCATTTCCAATTTCCTTTCCTTTGTTGTCATTATTAATATATTTGCATGAAAGGAGAATCAATGCTTCTTAAGAGTTTATGCTTAATCGCTCTATGCTCTTTCTCCAAAAATATCTTTAAGATTTCTGTTTCTCTCTCAGATTTCTGCTAATATAAAATACATGAAAAGCTAATTTAGCTATCAATTAATAACTTAATAAATTTTTCTCTTCTGTGCATTCCCTCACCTTTTTAAAACTCCAGAAAAAAAATCTTTCTAAATAAACTATATGTTCTGTTGTATTTTTGAAGGACAATTAAATACATAACACAAAAGTCTTTGAAAGCTGTACAGCATTTTGACCATCCCAGAGTGAGAAGTGATGCTGTACAAAAGACTTCAGGGCTTGAAGCCTGAGTTCAGACTGTGGATTTTGCTCTGAATAATGCCACAAAAATCACTTCCAGTCCATTTTTGAAGCACTTTAACAGCTTTAGAAAGAACAGTCTTGATAGACCTAAAACCAAAACAGCAAAATTACCCTTAATAGCTGGTTCTATGTTTTCCATGGTCTGTTTTCCCTTGAATAGTAATTTTCCAGATAAAGACATCAACAATTTGGTTTAAGAACGTATCCAGACGTGTCTGGAGGCATGTTTTTTGATGATCCTTATTCTGTACAGAAGATTTCCCAAGTCACTTGAAAATACTGTTTGAGTATACCTAACACACAGATAATTTAACTTCAATAAGCAAATAAGCAATTACGGTGGCTTAAACCAACTTAGTTGTGCTAATTGACTTTTATATAGTGGCTTAGATGTAAGATAACCTACTGATGAAAATAAAAATACAGTTTCAGGTTTTCAGACTTAAAATTTTAGTTTATAAATGGTGAAGTAATCACTGTGTCATAGATTTCGGTAGGGAAGAAAATCTACTCCATCTGTACCACTCTGTATTGTGAAGCAAAGAATAAAAGTTTCATGGAAGAAAAGAAGGAAAAATGATAGAGTGTAAACTTAGCCTAGTTTAGTCACTCACCAAGGAGTGGAGTCTCCCAGCTTTTAATATTTTCTTCTGCAAGTATGCATGTATTTTATATTTAATAACCCTCTTGATCACTTTGATAACAGGATTGTTCTGGGACATAGCCCAAAGAGAGCTCCGGCTTTCTGGACAGAGAAGATGTGATTTTTAATTACAGCTGAGGGAAGACTGCACGACAATTCTATCTCTTCAATGAAGAGAAATACACTACTCTGCTTCAGGTGTTATTTGTTGCACTGCCTTAAATTCAAGCAGCAAAAAACCAATACTTTCCTTATGTAACTTGTGTTTAGAAGGAGAACTTTTATGACAAATTGTGTTCATGATATTGTATTGAGATCAAACATGACAAGACAGTGTGAAAAGACGAGTCTGATCACATCAGGTGTGCTGAGCAGGAACTGCAGTGCACGCATGCAGAGCACGTGCATTTTCTTGAAGTGCTTTGCAAGACTGAGGTAACTGTGTTCTTTCCTGAAAATCAAGAAATCCCAAAATATTTCCTTTAAATACTACATATTTTTCCTGGACTGCCAACCTCAAGTTCCTTGTCACATGAGAAAACAAGGACTTAAGACAGGGCCAGCATTTCAAATCACTTACCTATCCCTTCCCTTAGAATAATACTACCTATTTCCTTCCAAGCATACAGATCTGACAGTCACATTTCTGGGATAGACTTGTCTTTTTTCTGTGATTGTGCATCATCTTGCACAGTAGGGAGCCAGTCAGTGTTTTAGGCTCTTCAGCACTAGTTCAATTACAGATTATTCCATAAAGTTGTAAGTCTGTCTTTATCTCTTTCTTATCTGACAACAGTAAAACTATTATTTTGCTGGCCCCTATGGAAAGAGAAAACCTGAAATGTCTGACAGCTTGTCATAAAATACATCATACTGGAGAAAAAAGAAGTGAAAAAATATAAACTTTACTGAAGGGAAGTAGTAATAAATACCTTGAACAAATTCACTAGGGAATTTGAGTTTATCATAACTTTACTTTCCAGAAAATTCTCTGAAGGATGGCATAGAAGAGAGGAATGAACAGAACAATAAAATCATTGCCAATAACCACCTGTTGGTTTTTCCAAGCATTATTTCCATAGCATTGTGTTAATATGAGGGGAAAAGTACCACAATTGCTTTAATTTTCTGTACATTGATTTGAAAGTTAGTTTTACAAGTAGTTATGTGACTGTCTCTTCAATCTGTAAATTTATCCCTTACATCTTGGAAAGTCTAATGTTACTAACATGAAGCAAAAACATCATGTGCTAAAGAGTTGGTATTTTACTTATTAGCATGTACATGTATTAAAGCAACTCACCTAAGAAAGTGAACAGACTGTTTCATTAACATGAAATTGTCATGTTTACCCTTACATGAGATCTAGAATGTTACTTGTTAAAATTGTGTTTCTTAGTGATTATCTACTGTTGAGGGCAGTCTTTACATTTGTAGGGTGATTAAAAACTTTTGTTGCAACAAGACAGACCTATTGTTCGCATTTGTGTATCTGGTCCCATTGACTGGGCATTTCTTCATTTTAGTAGAAGACAAAGTCAGATGATTCAAGATGTATAAGTTGCATACTAAATTACACACACATGTACAACATTTATTTCAACACAAGTCTTTTTTCTTATGTAAGACTACTTACAATTCTGATCATTCCATCTTCAAGATATAGAGAAAGGTAATCTGGGGAAAGAAAATAGATAGACATAAGCAGTACAGAATTTTTTTTACACAATAATATTTATATATGTGCACTGCTTAGTTTTTGGAAACAAGTAATAATAGGCAATGTGTTACCTGTATATATAACAAATAATTATATACTGAAAGTCATACAAATGCTCTTATTTACCTTATGACATGTCAGCTAGGCAGGATATTAGAAGCAACTGACAAAAATGAGGAATCTCTAATTAGTCTGTGGAATTCATTGCCACCTCATATTACTCTTTCTGTGTGCTCGACTGCCTCCCTGAAGTGCCTGTACACAAAGGCACGCAGTATGGGGAATAAACAGGAGGAGCTGGAGATCTGTGCGTGGTCACGGGGCCACGATCTCATTGCGATCACGGAGACGTGGTGGGACAGCTCGCATGTCTGGAATGAAGTCATGGACGGCTATGTACTTTTTAGGAAAGATAGGCCAGCAAGATGGGGTAGTGGAGTTGCTCTTTATGTCAGAGAGCAACTGGAATGTATTGAGCTCTGCCTAGGGTGGATGAAGAACAAGTCGAGAGCCTATGGGGAAGAATGAGAGGGCAGGCCAATACAGGTGACACTGTTGTGGGTGTTTACTATAGGCCACCTGATCAGGAAGAGGAACTTGACTAGGCCTTCTACAGACAGCTGGAAGTTGCCTCACAGTCACAGGCCCTGGTGCTCATGGGGGA
>VZSC01007552.1:0-40013 GCA_013398225.1 Steatornis caripensis
TGGTCTTTGCATCTCAGTGGGCTTCCCTTCCACATGAAGTAAAATACCCTCTAAATATATTGTTAAACCTCTTTTTTTACCGGCTTTAACAACAAACGGCCAAGACAGAAATTAGATACGCGTTGTTCTTTTTTTCTTTCTAGGGGAGCAAAAGTGGCTTTTATTGTCTGGCTTTGCTCACTGCATCCCCTCTGAGTGCTCTCAAGGCTGGAATAGCCACCCCTCTTGCCCCGAATTTCTTCCCTTTGCGAGTGGTGGTGGCGGCACCCTGCTGAGGGAGAGCTGAGTATTCTCATAACATTACAAGCTGGCTTATTTTCAGTGAGAATTTCAGTGAGAGGACGTGATTACCGTAAAATAGTTGGATCAAATTCATAAATTTGTGCCGCTTCTTGAGTTCGGGCAGAAATCCAGCTTGTGCAAGCCATCTCACCCTATCGCGGGAAGGTGATGCCACCCTGCTTGTCCTCATGTCAGTCTTTCCCACCCCTCCTTTTCTTTCTCCTAATGCTGTAGCTGCTGCGGCTCTAATCTGTTCAGTTACGACGATAGTGGGTACGTGGTAACGTTTGAGGCGGAGAAGGTTGGTGTCTCCAGGGGTGACGTTCGCTGCTTCTGGCATCTCTGGTTGCACAGGTTTCCCTAAGCGTGATGGAACGTGAAACTTTGTCCCTGTGGAGATCTTCACGTGTAGATAAGAGAAGTTCTGCAGTTTCTCTAGCAAGCCTTCAAACCTGCTGGTGGTGCGTGAAGAACACCTATGAAGCGGGAGGCGGCATTTCTTGACGGTGCAGCTCCAGCTTTGGAGGCGCGTCGGTGCAGCAGCTCGGGCTGCTAGCATTTTCATAGCCCAGCACATTTCAGTTGTCTCAGCGAGGGGCCGTTGTAAAGGCAGGGAAACTCCTCCTGTCCCAGGCAACGAGGGGGATGTATTTATTTACTGTGGAGTTCAGTTTGCGGTCAGCTCCATGTATTTGGCTTAACCCAAGCCAGCATAGCAGACAAGTTGCCTTAAACAGCCAGGATTAAGGGCAGCAGCTACTGCGTCTTCCTCTCGTCATCCTCAGCAGTTGCGTCTTAACAACAGGGTGGGGACAGACGGTTTATTCCCTTTGCTGATGTATTTGCAGAAAATGTACTTCTGCGGCTGTCCTGCCTCCTGGGTTCCTCCTGGTGAGGTGCCTCAGTAGCACGGTCCGTGATCTTTGCTTCTCTTGGGCATCATCAGCGATGGGTCCCCAAATGCCGTCTGGGCCCCTTCCTTCTGAACGCACACACTGGGTCTCTCGTAAGATCTCTAAAATCCAGCCTGCGCTTTCGGAGTAAGCAGCTGGTTTTGATACCTTCCGTTGCGGATGATTTTGATCTGAGGAGTCGTATCACGCTTGATAAATGTTGGTGTTTCAGTTCAATTGCACTTGTCGAGCAAGAAGAGGTAAACACAGGGGTGAAGGCAACTCATATAGAAGAGAGATTTACTTTAACAGCTTTGCAGCAGATAGACTGGCGAGTGATTTACGGAGCTAAATTAAACAGGAATTTGCTTTCAAAGCCTTCTCGTGATCACGCGGTCGCTGATAAGTCTGCGTTGTACATCCAACCCACAGGATAGCCTGGGGCTTGCTTCTAAAAGCAAATCTGAGGCATGACATCACACAGGAAGTCATTGCGGAGAGTTTAGTGAGCCAAGTGCTCTCCTCTGATCTCAAAAGAAAGCGGACGGGTGGTTTGCACATGCTGGTGGGGGAGAAACCAGGCTTCAGCAGAGCGTTGGGAAGCCAGCGTGCCTTGGAAGTGCCTTCACCAGCCGGCGAGTAATGAAAGCCATGCCATCGCTAACCAAAACCGCTCGGGCTGTCTGTTTTCCTGCTGGTTTATGTTCATTGATGAAACTGTTTTATGTGCAGGGATGTCTGAGCGGCGTGCAGGGAAGCAGGTGTTGATCAGGCTGTCTTGAAACAGTTGGTTGGGCTTGGTGACGTGATTGACCTCCCAAGTACCAGACAGCTGCGCTGGTCACCGTATGCACGTATCCATCCCAAAGTGCCCATAATAAACAGAAATGTCATTTTATATCTTTTTTTTTTTTTAAACCAAAATGGGAATTTCTAGAGTTTTCTCTTCCCTAGTCTCATTCACAGTCTATATAACCACAGTCAGTCTCAAGCCTGAGGGTGGATTGAGGTCGGCCAGGATTAATGATGGGTTGTAGATCCCGAAAGTGGCCACTGGGCTTTAGTGGCACCCATCAAATGGTGATTTTTTTTTTCCCCCCTCTTGCAAATAGAAGGTTTTCGATGGATGAGACCTTAGCTGTAAAGCGAAAGAAGGTGGACAGGAGAGATCACCTGGGTATTAAAGGTTCTTGCTGACCTTCCTTGAAGCGAGCGGGCTACTTAAATAAAGCAGGTTCTGGAACACTCAGCCAGGGATTTATTTTGCTGTGATTCATCCTTTCTTTTAATAGTGGTACATGTCAAAGTGCTGATTTAATGGGGCTGGGAAGGAATTTGGAAAGTGCTGCGGCGAGGCAGCAAGGCGACTTGCACTCCAGCGTCGCGTTGCTCCAACGATCCGGCTCCAGACTTTGAGCCGACTAAATTAACAACTTTACGTGCTTTATGTTTTAATTGCCGTGCGGCACTTGATGTTTGACCTTCCTCCAAATCAAGACTTCAAGGCAAAGGGGGGCTGCCTTGTTGCTAGACCCCGGGAGTGACCGGTGCTGGAGGCCCCACCTAAACCACGGTGTCCTTCAGCGTCCTCGTGACCAGAGGATAGAGAATTTAAAATTACAAAAAACCCACCCCAAACCACCAGAACCCCACCACCAAACCCACAGTTTTGCAGTTGGGTGCAGCCCAAGAGAGGCTTTTCATAACCCCAGACACCTTACAGAGGCTCCTTAACGCTGGAAATCATTTGCCCAGATGCGAAGTTTCATCAGGTACCCGTCTCGCTTCCTCCAAGGGAGGGCTGTTGGCTCCGCTCGCCCTTCCCTTCAGTCCTTCTGCAGCCATGTGAGCATTTCTGGAGACCAAAGCAGCTCTGCTCCAAGGCAGAGAAGATGAAATTGGGCGAGTAATTTGTGATCAGGTCCCAGTGAGTGATTCTGGGCCAACCCGTCAGCGCTACTGGGGCTGGCATCCTTCGTTCGTGGCAAATAATTAGTTTATTGCAAATGATATTTCCTTTTTCTGCTCCTAATGAAATGATTGCATGGATTAGAAAAGTCAGAGTCAGCACCGGCATCATCTCGAGTTGTGACTATTAATGATGGCAAGGCTGACGGCAGAGGTCGTAGTCTCATATCCTTCGGACTCCCAGGCTGTCTGCTTACCCAGGCCTTGTGGCTGGGAGAGCCGGGAGCTGTTATTCTTCCTGCTGATAGTTTTGATCTTTTTATGAATATTTGATTTTTAAAAGGTGCTTAATTAGCTGATCACTTCATGTGGTGTCTGGCATCGTGAACTCATCCCATGGGAGCGGATTTACGGTTAAATGAATAAAGCAGCGACTCTCATTTTCTGCTGACATTGGTTTATAATCTTATTTTTTATTTTGTCATAGAACCAGGGGGTTTTATGTCTTCCTAACGCTGTGCGATGTTCGGTGTTGCAGCGATGCCTACGCGGTGGGCTGGAACGGCCGGATGGGGATGCGGCACAGCAGGCTCGCCAGCCCCGGTGCCTTCCTAGACAAGGATGGGATATTCGTCAACGCGACCAACAGCAAGCTGCTGGAGAGGGCCCACGGCATCCTCATGTCAGTGCGAAAGGAGGGGATTTTGGCTTTATTCCTGAAGAGTAATGAGCAGCGCGGGTAGCTAGAGACCTACGTAAATAGCCAGAATATAAAAATATCAGGGTTTCGAGTAGACTTGGAGACGTTTCGCGGTTGGGTCAAAGCGACCCCAGTATGTTTTACGCATCTGATTTATCATGCATTTGTAATGACAGACGCGGGGAAGAGAGAGAAGGAATGAATCTGCTGGTCAAACCAGTCTCAAGATAGGACAGCGATGTAATGCCGTCACAGTTTTTAATGTGATATCAACGTTTCCGTTACAAATTAGGTGGGGAAATGATGTCGATGATTCACGCTGCAGCCTCATCCGAAGGTTCAGAGAACATTGCTGGGGTGACTAGGGTTAACGCAGGGTGTAAGAACCCAAGTTTCCGACATCCCCATCATTTCCAGTGTAACGATTCCCTGTAATTGGGTACCTTCCTCTCAAACCTGTGCCACTAAGTTTGTAAAACTAGTTTGCAGCTTGCAGAAGCGGCTGGATTTCGGTGCAGGTTACAGGAAGCAGCTGCTGAAGGGGATTTGGAAGGGCTTGTTTCATGAACTCCTCCATTCTGCAATTGCGTGCGTGGATTAACCTGAGCCGTTTATTATCTCCCCAGGCGAAATAAGAACTTCAAAGCCAAACCCAATCTCCCAAAGGTGAGCGAGAAGCAGCATTTTTACCTTGCTGGTCTGTGGGTTAGGACTGTAGGTACACTGAGGAGATGCTGATGGGTGCGAGGAGGCCCACTTGTGTCCGCGTCAAAACCTTGGTCAACTCAGTTCTGTTCGGGGCCTTTTAATTTGTGTAAAACCAAAGGATTTCAGCCCTGTTTCATACTGGGAGAGTGCTGTCTGAGGGCTTGCGTCCTCCTTTCTTGGACCTGCTCTGGCTCCTTTTTCCCTCCTCCTGGGAAGCAGTACCTAAGTGCTGGTGAAATTTGGTAATAAAATCTCTAAACTAAAATGAGCAGGTACGTTGTGCAAGAGGGCTGGTACCTGATAGACAACAGGCTTGACTAGTACTCGGTTTCCCTGCAGTTTGGTTTCGTTTACTCTATTTTAAGAGATGCCAAGAGATCTGTTGTATCTGGAAGAATAACGCTTGCGGTCCTTGCTGGTGCTGCGTCGGTGGTTGGGAACGGAGAACCAGGAGGAGCAACCTTTGGTTTTACTCCTCTCTGCGTGCACGTTGCACCTGGGGAGGCACAGACAGAGTTAATCGATGAACTGCTCGTTAACAGGGAATCATTTGTCTGCAGCCCTTGGTGGGTAGGAGAGCCAGATTTCCGTGAGCAAAGGTGCCCTTGGCGAGTCCTCAGAGGAGCTCGGTGGAACGCGATCTGGGGGATGTGGCTCCAGCAGAGCTACGTTTCAAGCCGTCCCTCGGTGTTTCCCGTTGAGATTAAGCAGGGTGATCACCTAAGGAAGGCCTGCAGAAGGAGGGTATAAAGAAGGATATAGCAGATAGCATGGCGGTAAGATCTAGTTATTCTTGTATTTATCAAGAACAAATGGAGTCTCTTTTTCCACAGCACATGCTGGACGTGAAGTCCCTCAAGCACCTAGCCAACCTGACGCTGCACGACCGCATTACCAAATCTCTCCTCCATCTCCATAAGAAGAAAAAACCGCCCAGCATCAGCGCCCAGTTCCAGGTAATCCTTTGCCTTTGATACAGAGAGGTGAATTAAAAGCAAATACGTGCTCCGGGTCCTCAGGGTGCCTAGGAGGACGCTTGCAGGCACAGTCCTGCCCCGTCCTCACCACCACTGAGGATGTGAATTCGGCTGAGGAGGTGGCTTGGGTAAGCTGGGAGACGCCTTGCAGGAATCTGAAGGGTGTAAATGGAGAGAAACGGTGGTGGATGTCATGGGGCGTGGAGCAAGACGGGGCGTGAGGATGAGCTGCAGAGCAGAGGTGTTGGCGCATCGCTGTCTGGTACCTCGCTTTCCAAGCCGTCGCGTTGTGGCGCTTACTCCGCCGAATCCAGAAACCGCAAAATCCCCAAATGACATTTTTACAGTCTTTTTACTTGCATTCAGCGTCTGCGATTCAATCTGTTCTCAAGTCAGCCAGAATGTGAATTTTAATAGGGGCGGAAAGGTCAGAAAATTGCTGCATTACCTCCAGGCAGGCAGAGGAGCTCCGAGGAGGGATCGATACAGCATTCGTTGTGTTGTCGGCGCTGTGCGCCAGCCAGCCGTCCCTGGAATTGCTGCAGCGAAGATGATCTTCCGCTATGCACATCAGGGCTTGGAAACTGCTGCAAGACGTGCGCAAGCAGGTGGTAATAGTAGAAAGCGGCTTTCCAGTTAAAAATCGGTTTCTGAGCAAGTCTAGCTTGGTTTTGACTTGTAATTCGAGGGGGGTTTTGAGATACGGGTCATTTTCGGAAAGTCTCCTTGCATAGATCTGGGTAAGATTAAGTAATTAAGTCTATAAATGCACCACACATACACATATAAAAATCTGTGCGTGTGTCGTTTGCAGCGTGCGCATCTGCGTATATATTAAACTTAGTCTAGTCTAACGTTACGCTGGTTAAAATACACAGAGTCGAATTCATACAATACCACGGAGGGGGTGAAACGGGGATGTCTTGGAGTGAACCACCTCCCTGAAACCTATTCATCCTTCAGATGAAACTCTGAAAAGCCTCAGGGTGCGTGGTCGAGATTTTTACAGATATTTTTACAGCACATGCAAATAAAGGACCACGAAACGCCGTGAGGATCTCCCCCGTCGCCCCTGTGCAGCAGAGCAGATCATTCAGACGCCTTTTCCTTACGCGTTCTGGTGTTCCCCGGCGGTGATTTGACAACGTAGGAGCTGTGTCTGCAACACGTCCTTTTTTTATTTAAATGAACAAAAATATATTGAAGTCGGAGGCCGCTCTGGTATGCCTGCCTGCTTCTCTTAGACAAACACCGAACACTCCAGCCCTAACTTCATTTAACGCTCGTAAGAGAAGCGTTTTCTCGAGAGAGCAACCTGCTGCAAGCCAGCAAGATCGCTTTTATTATCAAGAGCAGGCTAATAAAATTGTGGCATGTGGAATGGGGTCATGGGCAAGAAATACAAATTTTTCCTGTCACGGGGTTTGGGGTTGGTTTTTCGCTGATAAACCCTGCCTTACGGCTAACGCCCGAACACCGGGCTTGCAGCTCCTCTGTCTCCTGTCGATTTTAATCACGCCTGTGCTTACGGCAACCTACAGGCAAACCAGCTGTGTTAGAGGGTGCTGTGAGAGCAGCGATGGCTTTCGCAGCTGAAAACTGGACCGCTGGTACCTAAAGCGCAGCAGGGTGATTTATAGCCTCCCCTTTGAGCCTGCGTGCAGGTGGTACCCTAGAGAAAAGGATGCTGCCCTGTCTGGCACGGGATGATGCTGAAACGATTCATCGCGCCCTGACAGACCAAATGCAGGTGGTGGAGGAGTGGGTGGCAGGAAAGCTCTGCGGGCAGAGGGACAAAGCAGGAGGGTACGGGGTTAACCTGGGCACCTCACGTGTCCTTTATGGATTCCCGATGACCCGGGCTTGCGCCAGATGGCAGAGGATGCCTGCACCATCTGCTGTGCACGGGATGTCGCTGGCTGCTGATGAANGTCTGGCACGGGGTGATGCTGAAACGATTCATCGCGCCCTGACAGACCAAATGCAGGTGGTGGAGGAGTGGGTGGCAGGAAAGCTCTGCGGGCAGAGGGACAAAGCAGGAGGGTACGGGGTTAACCTGGGCACCTCACGTGTCCTTTATGGATTCCCGATGACCCGGGCTTGCGCCAGATGGCAGAGGATGCCTGCACCATCTGCTGTGCACGGGATGTCGCTGGCTGCTGATGAAATGGAAATACCCCCCTCCTGCGGGGCCAGCAGTCNACTTCATTTAACGCTCGTAAGAGAAGCGTTTTCTCGAGAGAGCAACCTGCTGCAAGCCAGCAAGATCGCTTTTATTATCAAGAGCAGGCTAATAAAATTGTGGCATGTGGAATGGGGTCATGGGCAAGAAATACAAATTTTTCCTGTCACGGGGTTTGGGGTTGGTTTTTCGCTGATAAACCCTGCCTTACGGCTAACGCCCGAACACCGGGCTTGCAGCTCCTCTGTCTCCTGTCGATTTTAATCACGCCTGTGCTTACGGCAACCTACAGGCAAACCAGCTGTGTTAGAGGGTGCTGTGAGAGCAGCGATGGCTTTCGCAGCTGAAAACTGGACCGCTGGTACCTAAAGCGCAGCAGGGTGATTTATAGCCTCCCCTTTGAGCCTGCGTGCAGGTGGTACCCTAGAGAAAAGGATGCTGCCCTGTCTGGCACGGGATGATGCTGAAACGATTCATCGCGCCCTGACAGACCAAATGCAGGTGGTGGAGGAGTGGGTGGCAGGAAAGCTCTGCGGGCAGAGGGACAAAGCAGGAGGGTACGGGGTTAACCTGGGCACCTCACATGTCCTTTATGGATTCCCGATGACCCGGGCTTGCGCCAGATGGCAGAGGATGCCTGCACCATCTGCCGTGCACGGGATGTCGCTGGCTGCTGATGAAATGGAAATACCCCCCTCCTGCGGGGCCAGCAGTCGCGGTATGATCCAATTTCCACAATTTCCAGTGCCAGGAGCGCTTTGCTTGCCGGGCTTTTGGCAGGGCTTTTTGGGAAGGGGGTTGCATCCCATGTGTCCTCCCCTTCCCTCCCACCAGCCCGGTGTGGGGCACGTGGGATGCCACGGCATCGTTGCTGATTGATACCTCCTAGTAGGCGCTTTGTTGTTGTTGTTGTTGTTAAAAAAGAATGATTTGGAGCTACTTTGAAGAAAACCAGGAGCGTGCCAGCCGAGGTCTGCCACACCATACTGTTTGTGCTGCTCCCTGGGATGGGAACGACGGGGACATTTGCATGCAGTTAATAAATGCACCATGCAGCTGCATCGCACGTGCGTGTGATCCGTCCCGTACTCTTCCCCAGACCCTGGATGCAGATAAATTTTTCAAAACATGAAAGACTTCCCATAAAGATGTCTTTAAAATCATCAAAAGGAGAAGAAAAGGCTTCCTGCGAGCAGATCTGTAGGCGAAGTGCTTCTTGCTAATAGCGCGCCGTTTCATTAACACATACATTAAAAAATTTATAGCTACTTACAGTAAATGCGCAACAGCGTCTTTTACACAACTGAGTTTTAAGCACTATTAAAATCAGGAGCAATCAATTCTGGACCACGTTGCTAATGCCGTGTCAGTAACGTGCTCGGCAGTTAGAGATACTCAAAGTGTTTATAGGGCACAGCAAATAAAAATGCGGTCGAGGAGCCCTGTAAGCTGCAGGCTGACTCAGCATGCTCCGATTTTCACTATGGTTTTATTGAAAGAGCTTGTGCTTCGTCGCAAAGGAGTCGAAGATTTGTGAGGCGGAGGAATAACTCGGCTTGACGGCCTGCCGGAGCGCTTGGGCGTACCAGTGGTGCCAATGTAAATTCATTTTTATGGACTAGACTTTTAATAATGACGTGGAAATCAGGGGAAATATAAAATGGGGAACCTGGAAAACCCTCGATCCTCAGTGATCACCGTTGTGCATTTCAGCAGAGGAATATGGCCAGGAATACGCCAGCGCTGAAGCTATCCTCGAAAACCGCCTGTGAAGCGTTTGGGTTCACGGGCTTGAAAAATCACTGCGACCTCCAGATTGCAAATCATTGCAAATTCCAGATCTTCCCTTTGCAAAACCGTCATTAAGAAAACTTCGTTTGTAGGTAGACCAGCAACAAAGTTTTGACAATTGAAAATCAGGAATAAATGGTTTGGGCAGAGGAAAATTTTATTTGCATTTAAAAAGCATCGGTGACCGTTTGGTGCAAGGGGTAAATCGTCACCTTGGATGACATCCCGCTCTCGGCTAGAAGAGGCTTGTTGGCGCCGAGCAGGGCGTGACTTTGGGCGCCAGTGGCTGATGTGAAAAGGTTGAACGGGGGATCTCAAAATACAATCCAGCATTGTATTTATCGCTAGCTAATTTGTTGGGTGCAAAGACAAAACCAGCCGAGTTGCTTGACACTCGTTTTGGGGAACAATTTCCTCGTTTACTCCCCATTTATTCCAAATTTTTTGTTTCCTAATTTAAGTGCTTGCGTTTTCATTATTCATCGTGGCCTCTTCTCCGTGTCCCAACGGAAGATGTCTTCTCTGTTGCAGGCATCGCTCAACAAGCTGATGGAGACCCTTGGCCAAGCAGAACCTTATTTTGTCAAGTGCATTCGATCTAACGCCGAAAAGGTAAATCCTGTCCCGCAAAAGCGACGCTGCCAAGAATCATCTTGGAAATATTTATCGCTTTTTTACAGGGGGTTAAAAGGAAAAGAAAGCCCCAAGTCGAGTTGGATTTAGAAGGTATTTGTGTATGAGCAGTGGGAATTATGGATGTTGTCACTTGGGTGTTGCTCTTTGATAAACTGCACTGACTTTTCTGGTAACTGTAGAGACATACATAGGAAAAATAGATGCTTTTAATTTATGTGAGAAACATATGGGCTTTCCTAAACAGATTTGACTCCAGTGAAGCTCCTGCCACCCGAAATAGAGATTTGAACACCCATGATTGCACTTACGCTGTTACGGAGCCCTAAAGCTTCTTTAAAATAAAGTTTCTGTAGGTGAAAGCAGATACTTTTAGAATAAGCTGCATTATTCAGACTGACTCAGTGATGCGTTGTATTTCTTCGAATTTAGCTTTGATTTGTCTCGTGGGCTGAGGACCCTCAGTTTAAAATGAAGGATGCTTTCTTGTGGATTAATCCTTCGGGGTTTTACCCAGACATTTAAAGACGAAGCTTTCTGCATAGAAGATTATTTAGTTACTCACAACCTTACCCATTAGCTGTGCCCTTGGGGGGGTCTTAGTCAGTTCGGGGGCTCCAAAAAAGCCTTCTTTATAGCTTTATATATCTACTTAGCTGTTTGAATGTCTCCATCTTATGGCTGCTTGGAAGCAAACAGGATTCAACCCTGGGCGGATTAGTATGGTTCCTGGGGACCCGCGTTCCCTCCCTCCCCCACCTAGTATCGTTGCCAACATGCATGTCATGCAGATGTGCTACATCTGCAGATTCCGTTTACCCATCCGCACACTTGAAAGCTTCAGCTAGAGAAAATACTTGCTCATCGCTGGCCTGTTTTTCCTTTTCCTTTTCCAGCTACCCCTGCGGTTCAACGACAGCCTGGTGCTCAGGCAGCTGCGGTACACGGGGATGCTGGAGACCGTTCGCATTCGCCAGTCGGGATACAGCTGCAAATACTCCTTCCAGGTCGGGGAAAACATTTTCAGTCTTTTCCCACCCTCGTTACCGCGGTTGTTTGACTGTTACTGGCTTGGTTTTTCAACAACGTAATGGATGTGCAGCTCGTGCAAGGCAGTGGATGCAGTGGGCTGATGTTTGGCAAGGAGCGGTCCTCCGCTGCACTGCTACGCCCCATTTCTAGCAAGCTGGTCTAGACCGAAGTGAGCTGTGAGCCCATCTGCAGATAACGTTACAGTTTTTGAACAAAAGCGGTACTTTTTTTGTAACGTGAGCTTCTATTTTGCAAGAAAAGGTATCCAATTTTCACGTAGTCTTCTGCGCGTGTTTTGGAATCGCCTGGGAATGGCGTTCGCCCCGTCGCGTCGGTGCTGGCTGCGTCCCGTCGGGAGGGTGATTGGCATCCTCTAACCCACTCAGGAGTTCTCCGGCTTTTCCTGTTTTCTCCTTTTCCGTGTGTTTGCCAGGTTTTGTGCACATGTCAGTCCTTTCATGCTTTGCTGGTGCTGATTTGTTTCCTGCTGGCAGCTGCTTTGGGCCAGATGTCGTGTCCTGTGCAACAGCTGTTTAGAAAAGGAAAACTGCTGAATTATTTTTGCTGTGAGCATGGAACCCAACCTTACTTGCGGAGATCTCTTCTCTCATACCTTCTCTGCTCTTTGAGTCCTCGCAGCAGTAACCGATGGAGCATCTCAGAGATGCTTCGCGGGTGCCCGTAACCCCCTTCCGCAGTGGCCTTTGCTGAGGATTTGGGGCATTTTTTTGCTCAAGATGACCCCGTGGGTTCTGCAGGACCTCTCCTCCCCCACTGAAAGACGTCTGAGCGGTGCTGGCTCCCTGCTTTGAGGTGTTCCCCGTCAAACCGCAAACGGTGGACAAAACTTGGTGTTCCTCAGGCTGTGAAGTGCTACCTGTCCTTCTGCTCTCTCGACAGATCCCGTTTCATGTGGCCGGTGGAGCAAATCCATTACTTATGGAAGAAAGGGACACAGTAGGACCCATCTAACGAAATCTTGGTGGGGTTTTTTTTTTTTCCTTCTCAGGATTTTGTCAACCATTTCCACGTCCTTCTGCCACAAGGAATCAGCCCGTCTAAGCACAACGTCCATGACTTCTTCAGGAAAATAAAACTTGATCCAGACAATTACCAAGTTGGAAGAACAATGGTAAATGTTTATCCGCAGCTCAGACTTACGTTTAAGATACAGGAATGCAAGCAATTGTTATATCTGTAATGATAAATTAACATCTTTATATACATTTGTAATTAATAAAACTACTTTTCTTCTGTTTGCCAGAAGCCAGTGGCTTAAATGAAGCTTTGAATAGTGTTAATGCAAAATAGTAAGCAATATTGTTGGTTTGTGTTAAACCACGTCACTGGTCTGGTTGTAGCGAGGCAGCCTTCAAAAAACGGCGTCTGTGTGTAGCCACAGCTTGATACGACAGCTGTCGTTTTGCCTCCCCTGAAGGGAAAGCAGAGGCTCTGTAATTCAGAGCCTGGACAGTCACAGACTGTAGGTGAAACTGCAGAAACCTGTTAGAGGTCACTTAACTGAAATCAGCTGCTGAACTTTCTTCTGGGCGTCCAGGGCGCGGAAACCAGCAGCATTAAATCATTTGTCTTGTGGTGGTGCGAACTTCCTGTGCTAGTGATTTTTGGGGGTTTTTTTTGGCCAGGTTTTCGTGAAGGAGCGGGAGCGGCAGCTTCTGCAGGACCTGCTGCATCAGGAGGTGCTGCGCCGGATCACGCTGTTGCAGCGCTGGTTCCGCAGCGTGCTCTGCAGGAGGCAATTCCTGAGCTTAAGGCAAGCTGCTGTGATCATACAGGTAGGTGATGGTGCCTGATTTTGTTGCAAATTACAATCCACGAATCCTCCAGATACGGGTGATGGGTAAAATCAGGTCCCCTCTCCGAGGAAGGAGCATACAGTCAGGATTTGACTCCTAGTGCCGTAAGCTGGGAATGGGGGAGACAGAGCTGGAAGGTTTGCACGAAGGCAGGTGCTCTCCCGTCCCCACACAACACCTGTGACGGGGAACTGCCGGCTGTGTTTGCAGAGATACTGGCGCAGTTACCGGAGCCGAAAGCAAGGTGAACCATCCCCGGATCCTCTCATCCTCGGCAAAGCTGCCGTCGTTCTCCAGACCCACTGGCGTGGCTTTGTGGAGAGGCGGAGGTTCCTGCAGATGCAGTTTGCGGCCCATCTCATCCAGAGCTGCTGGCGGGAGCATGCCAGGCGGCGGCACGACGCGGCCACCAGCATCCAGGCGGCCTGGCGAGGACACCGCGCAAAGCAGTCCTACACAGCCAGCAGAAGCAAAGTCGTCTGCTTGCAAGCGGTGTGCAGAGGTTATTTAGCGCGACAAAGGTAACGCTGTTGGCCTTGGGTAAAAAAAGAAAACGTTTTCTGATGGTGCTCATTAGGGAGGGGAGGGGTTCATGTGCGTCCTCAGGCACTGCTCAGACTACGGTGACTTACAGAGGATCGTGTCCCTTCACAGGATCCCTAACTCTGTCCCGACCTGCCCTGATCCTTTGTTTGTCCATGCTTTCTAACAAAGAAGTTTATTTAACTACACGTCCTACTCTTGGAATAAGCAGAGCCTATTTCAGGGTGGAGCACGTAAGCAGTGGAAAGCTGAGGCCATAAATACTCACGAGTTTGGTTTTTTTTTCCCCTTGGCAGCAGCACCAGTTTAAGTAGCTTATTTTTAACTCGGATTGCCTTGCTGATCTGGTTGCTACGCTGTCTCACAGCGACAGGAGGTGCTGGAGCTGCGGTGAAGGGGAGAGGGTTTCCAGCCATGCCTTGGCTTGCTGGCCATGGGGCAGGTCTTGGTTCATTCTCTGGAGGCGCTGCCTGCGAGACGTGGAGCACGTTGACATAGGGTGGAAGATTTGGGAACTGCAGAGAGCTCTTGGCATGGGGCGCGAGTCTCTGCTAGCTGTACCAGAGGCGGCCCGGGCGGGATGGTGAACATGGACAAGCCAAAGGGGTGCAATGGGTTAAGCTCGCTGGAGCTGCTCCTGTCATCATGAGAGGAGCTTTCAGGTGCGCTGGGGCAACCCTTGAGTAGGAGAGATGGCATAAGAGGAGAAGATTGAAAACCCAATGTGCACTCACATCGTCTTGCACCGGATGTGCAAGGAGGGTTGCTTGAGATGCCAGCGGTGCTGAGGTGATGGTGGTGGTGGTGACGAGACGCCACGGGTGCGGTGCCTTGAAGGGACGTGAGTGGGCACGGGGGTGCAACGTACTGTTTTCCTGCTTTCTTGCAGGTTTAGAGCTTTGAAAGAGCAGCGATTAAAAGAGATGCAGCTGGAGAATGGCCTGTCAGTTAGAGAAGAGGATGGACTGGAGGCAGATGATGCTTTGGAAATTAAGGGCTCAGACCCATCGAAGTGGGAGGACGGCTCGTTTGAAGAGCGAGTGAGAGCCATAGAGGAACATAAATCGCTGATGGAGAACAATCGCGTGAATCATGTGGACCCACTGGATACTTCTGCAAATGTATTGTACAAAAGGCATGAGAGAGCCAGTAGCCAGAGCGGGATGGACACTGAAGAGGAGGTCATTGTGAGAGAGAGACCCAAGTCACTGGAGGATCTCAACCAGAAAAAAGTGGTTCGTGCAAAAAGAGAAAGCCGGAGGATGCGTGAGCTGGAACAGGCAAAATTTAGCTTGGAGCTGCTCAAGGTCCGGTCCACCAGCGGGTTGTCACCTTCAGAAGAGCGACGGTGGTCCACCGAGCTTGTATCTGAGGCACTTCATTCCCCTCAGGGAACCCCGGAGAGCGAAAGCTCTCAAGGAAGCTTTGAGATGTTAAGCTGTGAAGAAACCCCAAGTCATAAACTCGTTTCCTTAGTTTTAGGTGAACAAGACACGCAGTCGCTTTCCCCTGACTCTTTGAATAGCAGTCCCCAGGCTCATCTGCAGAAGTCTTTCTGCGCGGCAGATGTGAACAGCAACTTACCCAGTTGCAGAAGGATGCCTTCAGACTTGGAGCTGCTTGATAACATCACCGTGAAAGAGCATGTGGTCTGTGACCCCCAGAATGCTGCTTACAAGGCGCATCCAAGAGAAACTTCTCTTTGCAGCAACCTGCCAACTTTCTACATTCCGCCACAAGACAACGTGAAGGTGAAGCTGATGGAAAATAACCTGAGGAACAAAGCAGTGGGAAGAGAGGAGAGGACAGTTATGTTCTCTGCGGTCAGGAAGGACTCTGAGCCACACCAGGGCAGAGCCTTGGAAAGGGAGGAAGAGAAATCCTCTACCAAGAGAGAGGAACACGGGACAGCAGCTGCAACGCAGGCCCATTCTCCAGACTCTGTCATCAAGAGACTGGAAAAACTCAACGTGGAGAAGGAGGAACGGCAAAAGCAGCTTCAGCTGCAAAATGAGAAGGAGATGATGGAACAGATCCGTCAGCAGAAGGAAATTCTGGAGAGACAACGCAAAGCCTTTGAGCAGCAGGGGAGGGTGGAGGCTCTGCAGAGGGCTGAGCAGAGCAGAGTGAAGGACCCCTCCCTCAAACCAGCCAAAAAACCAGACAGCCGGCCTCAGTCGGCCCTCATCCCGCACCCTCAGAGCAGAGGGGAGCACGGCCCCACCACAGGTGTTACTCCAGCCTCATCAGTGGACATTAAAGGTCTCACTGTTGGGACCGGGGGAAGCTCTCCAGCCCACGGTGCCCCCAAAGACAGACCCGTCAGCATGTTCATGGAGCGAAGAGAAAGTCCATCGGGATCAGCGCTGGAACCCCGGTGCCATTCCAGACCAGCTCTGGACATCAGAGACCTCCCGGGCAGCCACTTCGCAAGGACGGAGCGGCTCCGGCAGCCCCGAATGCCCAACCAGGCCACCGAGGAGGCAAGGGCAAGCTCTATGTTCTTCACGCCAAAAGACAATCCCTTTGGCCTCCAGTGAGTAAAAAGACTGTGCTTTCTCCGTAGGCTTTTTGTTCGGCTAGAGACCATTTTATACAAACAATCCAGAACGTTGTTTTGGAGACCGTACAAACCACCTAGTAGAACAAAGATGAGTTTCTTGATCTTCTAGCGATGAGCGGGCAGAGATCAGAGGAAAAGGAAAAAGAGCTGGAAACATGATTTCTCGGTCTCGTACGTGACGGGCATTGTGTAACCCAGGGGAGATAATTGTAGACGTTAGCAGGTGAAGGGAGTTTAATAGAAGGACGGTCGACACTGCTTTCATTCGCCCTAGATGAATAGAGATAGGAGTTTATTTGTCAGGGTAAAAGATGAAGAAAGAATTCTTGGGATTTTTGGGTGATCAGAGTAGAAATGAGTAGATAAGGCAGAAAATTTCAGGATTTTTCATGCTTATTGTAGAATTAACACAACTAGCAAAGCCATTCGGACAGTCTTACCATTGCAGGTTAAAAAACAGCAACTGTCCGGAGAGAGTTTGGGATGCGAACGCGCTTTTGACAACGTAACGCTTACATACGTAATTGCCCGCGTAACGGGCTTAGCAGTTGTTCAGCTCCGTCTCATTGCTTAAATGACGGGCTGCTCCAGGACGGGGTCTAGAGACCGCAGCGAGATCTTGGGACAACATTTGCTCCCGCTCTATCATATTGCTTCAGCTGCCTTACCTAATTTTGGAGAGGTTTTGACCATTTAGCTCAAAAAGGATGTAACCGCCCCCCAAATCCTGCTGTGCCTCTTCCAACGCAAAAGCTTCCAGCGAATGTTTGCTCTTCATAACTCAAGGCACCTCCAAGTGTAGTAGCCTTGTAGTTTATGTGCCGTTGTGACAAGAGGAGATTCCCATTTAATTTGGGCAGGTTCTTTAACTAAGTCGGGACACGTGTGATGGGGAAAGGAACAGTCCATTAAAAAAACATCCCTTTGCTCCCCGTTAGGGCCAACGGCATCCCCCACGTGTGGGCATAGTGAGGGTTTTATTCGGAAGCAATGGTAGAAAGAGTGATCTGAGCAAAAAGCAACTTTAAATGGGCGTATTTTAAATGCTGTGTTAGCTGCAAAGCGAGGATGCTTTCCTTCCAAACCGGTTCGTATGAAAATCTGCAGAAGGTCCTGGAGAATTGATTTGGAAGTGGGTATTTGAGGATAGTCTTCCCCCAAAAAAATTCTTTCCTTTTCTTTTCCTGGTTCGCGCACAGAACAAGCAACAGAAAAAAAAAATAATCCTGCATTTTAGTTTTTATTCTGCAGCAGAGCAATCACATTTGAGAATCCAGAAGTCAATAGGTACCATCCGTAACCACTGTGACGGGTAGAGCTGGCAGGCAGAACTTCGTATCTTCTTGTCCTTTGGTATTAACTCAAAGCCTTACGAATTCGAACTTACTCCAAAACCCTATGACCCCAAACTTGCAATTTGGTCTTGATTACTTGGGCTACACGCTTGTACGCTCCTGCGGGCCGGGCTGGCGTGGTGGGAAGGCTTTTAGGTGAAGACGAAACATCTCTGTTGTGTTGTGTTTCAGCAGGGAAGCGAGTCATCACTGCCTTTCCAAGGGCGAACTGCCTAGGAAGCCATTCAAGACGCCAGGGTCTGGCAGAGGAGAGGTAAGTTGCCGCTTGCTGGTTTTCTTTTAATTGACCAAGGTGTGGGGGGGAAAACCCTTATTCTGCCAGTTTTCCCTCAAAAGCTTCAAAGTAGTAAACGATAAAGCACAAGGGCTGCTAGACAGAGGGAAGGAGGATTCGCACCTTCTCTTGACAAAAGCCCCCAGTAGCATTACTTCATAGCAGCTCTGGATAAAAAGGATCTCGCGGTCCTGATGGCGAGCACTGTCCAACGCAATCTTGTCTTGGTTTGGTTTAACGTGTGTTGGAGTAACGTCCACGATTGTCCATTTTCACCGTCCTGTCTTGGGTTTTGTTTTTTCTAGTCCTCTTTTTTTGTTCACACTGGGTATAATATCCTGTCCCCTCCATGGGGTGCAATGTCACTCAGAGATGTCTTAAGGCTGTACTTGAGCTACGCTATGATGCCAAACATTGGTAGAATCTCCTTTTTATTTTAAAAACCTTTATTTCTTCTTGTTGTTTTATCATTTGGTCAAGCAGGTTCCCAGACCGACCCATAAAAAGAAAGCCCGCATGGCGCGGACGCGCTCCGATTTCTTGACTAGAGGTACTTTTGCTGATGGGGAGGGGGATACGGAGGAAGATGATTACGATGGCAATTTTGAGTTCCTTCTCTCCTCTGACCAACCTCCTCATCCCGAGGCGGTGCCTGCAGCCCGGCTGGGGCAGGCCTGTTACAGTGACTCCGAAATGGTAATTTTTTCCAGCGTGGTGGGGGAAATGAAAGAAGGGAGCAAGCGGAGCTGCGGGAGCCTTTCTTTGCTAACCTTAGCTGCACTGATCCCTCCACCGCTTCTTCTCCCACTTCCAAGGACACTGTAGATGGGTAAACTCGGCGAACACAGCAGAAATGGATGCGAAATGGGGAAATCGTTTGTATTTCTTGGCCATGGAGGTGTTTTGTGGCTTGATTCGATACCAGCCATGGTTTCCTAGCTTTCCTGGAGCGTTGCAACTTGTATTGCACAGCCACCTATCTTTTTTTTGGTTTTTTAACCTCAATAGCAAAGTCTCCCTAGGGTCCTTTTGCTCTAAAAATGATCGGCACACATCCATAGAAAAGATCAAAGCAAATATTGTCCAAAACGCAACAGATGACAAAGAAAATTATCTACATCTTGCGTGTGCTGTTCCTTCTCATTTTGTATCCTTAGCCGCAGTATCCGATGAAACGTGTAAATTGGGGAATAAAAGTATAGTGAGAGTGAAATAGTGGGTTTTAAAGACAGAAACCACCGCAAACCTTAGCGGCTTTTTCAAGCACCGTGACTGGTGTCCCTCGGCAGGGCCACGGGCTGCAGCACGGTGCTACGTGAGCCTGCGCTGCAGAGCGTTTGCATCTCGGGCTTAATGCCCCGCCTGGGTAAGCTGCTTTCGGAAAATCACAAACCAAGAGGTTTCAGGAGTGAAAGAGGCCAACGGCTTCCAGCCCACTCGTATTTTTTCCCTGAGGTGGTGGAGATGTTCCCATAGAAGTGCGGATAAACACCAGGAATCATCTCCTGCCGCAAGAGCTCAGGTAGAGCATTGAGTAGAGCCGCCTTGCTCCTCTGCTCCAGCTACGGTCCTGGATGTGGACCCGAGTATAAAACCAAGCAAAAGCATGAAAACTCAAGTCAGTGATTCATTTTGTGCTACAGTGTTGCCGTGGGTCCGACACACATCTCGTGCAATCCTAAAATTGGCTTTTCCAGGGAAGTCAGATGGCCAAGGAGGGGTTTTTGTTGCTTTTCTGTTAGCAGCTTTTATTATAAATGATAGATTTTCCCCAGGATAATTTCCTCACAGGAAGGGGGCAGAGATTTACAAATTCCATGAATTTTTAAGGTTGCTCTTGATAAATTCCCAGGATTTTGAGCCAGGAGTACCCAAAACCTGATTGAAAGTTGCAGCTCTATGAGCTGAGCTCACTTGGCTGCACCTTCGCGCATATCCCTGCTTGTAGATCAGAAGAGGGTGACTCTTATGTAGTAAAATGTAGCGTTTTACATAGCCTGGTGACAGCCCTGGACGAGGGACTGTGCCGTCCCTGAAGTGCCACGCTGTGTTCCTGGAGGGTACCCTCTTCCAAAGCATTAGGATTTTTTTAGCCGTAGATACCTTTCCTGCTGGGATGCGGAAGGCGCTCGGCACGCTCCATCTTTGGGAGGGACCTGGCTCATCCCACTCTTTAGAAGTGCTCCTTGGGACGCTGCTCACCTGGTTTAACAGCTCTCACCGCATGCGAGTAGTTGTAGGTGCCAGCTGTCTCTCGTCTCTCCTGTATCCCTCTTCTCTGCTCCCTGTCGCTGGCTCTAACTGGTGGTCGGCACTTTCACCCCTTGTGCGGTTGAGTTCTGCTTTCTGGCAAGCGCTACCCGGGAAGTCGTGTGCTCCGTGATACCCTACGTCCGTATGTCCTGACAACACGTGCGCTGTTTCCGTCTGTATTCTGTATTGCAGGTTTGGGACCAGCCCTTTGGCTTGTGGCTTTTCTGGGTCAGGATCGCCACAAGTAGCAAAATTCAGGGACCGCTTACTCATATTTATTAGCAGAGCCCAGCTGGGTGTTGCAGGTGATGGAGCAGCCTATGGTAGTGGTACTGGTGCAGGTTGGTTTGTGTACAAGCTCTAGTAGGTAGATGCCTGTGCAGATGTATTCTTTGTGTCTTGTGATGTTCACACGAAGACAAGTCAGGCAACCATCTCGCACAGGCTGGTTTCCGTGCTAGTGAATAGCTCATTCATACAGCTCTTGCCCCTGGCTGGGACTTTCCAAAAAAGCCTCTTTTGCTGTGCTGCTCAGTGGCCAAGGGCTGCCGGGTACATGAAAGGGAGATCACGTGTGACCTTGCGAAGCCGAGCACGTGATGGCTCACCAGCTGCACTGACGTGAACCTGCCTGTTTTGCCCATTGATTTCTTGATCGTCAAGTCAATGATTGTGTGTCACCAGCTGGTAAGTAGAGGTCCACCAGAAACAGATGCTCCTGACCTCAGTCTGTGGCATCCTAGAGCAGCAAAGGCCAAGAGCATCTTCAGCCAGAGCTGAAAGCCAAGGTGCACCAGTATATGAGGTGGCTGCTGAAGGTACAGCTGACTCCAAAGAGCCTTTAAGGCTAAAGGGCTTCCTGAGGAGGCCGAACCTTCAAAGGGTGCTTGAATTTCTGGCTAGTGATTAGCTGAGGATTAAGCTGCCTTGCAGTAAGACTACTACAAGTGGAAGGAATAGCTCCTGGCTGTGGTCAACACATGAATACTGCTTCTGTTTTGCACCTCAGCCTGGAGAGCTTTCCTGCATCAGACAAACAGAAAGCCTTGGTTAGAGAAACCACACTAGAAGTATCTTTGGAATACATTCTCCTTCAACAGAGTCCCTTCGAGGGTCTTGGATAACGAAGCAGCAGTTTAGTTCCAACCTCCATGCTACAGCCACGAACTGAGAAACGTCAGTCCAAGTATCTGTCACCAGCTGATCCCAAGCATGCCTGAAGAGCCAGCCATGAAAGATCTCTTGTCCTAAGCCATTCAGAGGGAGCACTGCGCTTTAGGAAGCTCTTCAGTGCAACACGTAGCACTGCTGCCTGCTGGGATGGGTCATCTCGCTTGGCCACAGTGATCTCTTCCTAGTGCCAATGGGTGAAATGCAGGTTGTGCTTTCAGAGGAAAAATACTTGGTCCTCTCTTCGTCCGGGCGGCAACTCCACACCCTCTGGCTATTGCCATTTGCCCACGTGTGGTGCTTTGTGATGTTCTCTGGCTGGGGATTTTTGGGCACAGAGGCTCGTCTTGGCATCTGAGAAGGTTTCCCATCCAGCCCAGGACCTTCCTCTTCAGAGCTTCTTGGAGGAGACCCTGAAACAGAAGGATCTCACGCTAAAAATGCATTTTAGTCCTTGCTTTCGAAAGCTGGAAAGATTACTGTGATGGCAAGGAAACGTGGAACGATAGTAGGTCAAGACTTGGAGCAGAGCACAGAGAGGTGGTGGTAGTAATGGTAGATAATCCTTCTTCAGTTCTGTCTGGAAAGTTCGTTACGGATGTTTTTGACTCGGAGTCTTCTGCATGAGCCAGAGGTTTCACTTGCTGTGCTCTGCTCCAGAATATGTACGCTAGATCTGCTTGTGCAGTAGATAACGATACGTATTTCAAAAAGAAAGTGTACGTGGTGTCCTATAGAGCAACCTCTGCATTGCTCCGGCGATCCCCTTAGCCTGCCGGCCACGGTCAGCGCGTGCCAATGTGCTTTAAATGGCTTTGAAACGGCAAAAAGGGCAGTAAAGGCCTCCACAAAATACATTTTTTTAAATAAACAAAGCACTGAAAGTTACTCAAAGGCTGAAATTACTCAAGAGCAAAACTGTCGTGGGGACGAATATCTTAATAGGTCGTTTTTAAAAGCAGGTAGTAAGTTTGGGCTGGATGAAGATCACTTTTATGGGTTTTGTGGTTGGTTGGGGGTTTTTTCCCCCAGTATCCATCCACTATTTATGTGTGATACTCACCTAAACGCAAGTGCGACAGGAACAAGAACCCCTGTCATGGTTTAGGCTGTTTCCTTCCCAGGGGCAATTTTGCCTTACGCGCTGCCATCTCCTGGCTCGTAGCGAGGTTAGTCCAGAGGTGGAAATCAAAACACTGAAGAAGAGTACATCTGGTAAATGTGACTCCCATGCAGCCTGTATTTTATATAGTTTTATTTGAAATATCTTAATAGAAGAGAAAGAAATGCTTAAAAGCACCGTGCGTTCAGCTGAGACATTTACGTGATGGGAAAGGCACAGGAGATACTTGACCGTCGTCTCCGGAATCCTTTCATACAACCTGATTCCCTGCTTTCCTCGTGCCAGAAGTCTCTCCTTCAGGAGTCCAGCTCTGAAATCACAGCTGCAATTGAAAAAAAAAAAGAACAAAAATTGCTATTTTTTTAAAAAATATTTCTGGGCTATTTCACGGAATGGCATTAGGCTGAATTATTGCAAATTCATTTCACCCTGAATAACGATCCCAGGGCATTTTAAATGGTAGTGAGAGCAGAGGTCCCTTTTATTAAACCTGGGAAATCTCTTAATCCTGAAGGGTTCCTTTTGACGTGTCCTTGGCACAAAGGCTTTGGTCTTCTTTGCTGTAAAGTTCTCCACAGGAGTTGGAGAAGGAAGCTCTGCTGGGACAGGTTCATGGGGTTGAAGGTTCCTTTGGTGCTAGGAGCACCACAAATCACTTCGTCGTGGCTAACGTGGCTCTTCTGGGATGCAGAGCTGGGCTGCCCAGACCGAGGTGGTGGAGCAGTTGTGCAGGCTGAGTGATGAGGACCCGAGGCTTGGTGCACGCTAATTTTCATCATTGGTTGCTCAAGGATAGAGAAGGCTGGACCTGGATGTAGAGTTGGAGCAAGGAAAATGCCTTTCTTTTTTAGGCGTTGTTAGAATGTTCTCTAGTTGTAACTGGCTCAACAGGACTGGAAGTTTTCACCTGTAGGCAGATAGAAGACGTAACAGGTGAAATACCTGATTTTGGCTAGGAAAAAAAAAAAAACAGCTGGCATTCCAAGAGCTGTCTCATTTTTAAATGCTTCATGCTTGGAATCGTTACAGACGGTGCAGCGATTCGCCTCTGGGGAAGGCCAGACAAAACTGCACAAAACCATGTCTCAGGGGGAGATTGGGAAGCTGACGGCGGCGCAGAAGAACCTGACTCCAGATGGGAGGTAGGAAACATGACTGGAGATGGGAGACCGGTCCCTACTGTGTCCTTGCTGAACCACCTCGGCTCCTTTGGAGCTCCGCCAGCCAAAGCCAGCACACAAGTTACTCGTCCCACCTTTCCTACGTGACCGTGGACATGCCCGATTAGAAGAGGCGTCCTGCTCATATCACAATAAAACTTTGGCGCTATGGGCCAGACATCGCGTCCCAAACCACCCAATTGCATGCATGAAACTTGAGTTTCTTGCCTTTCCTGAGGACATGTAGACTGCTTTTCTGGTAGAGGTTGTGTGGATTTAACTCCTCCTCAAACACCGTGAAGGTCTGGGAGATTTGGGGTGGTTTGGCTTAGAAGGACGTTTTCCTAGTTAAAGCAGTTCCTCTTTCCATTGCTTATTTCCAGGCCTCAGCGAGCCAAGATGAGGTTCTGGGTGAAGGGAAAGCAGGGGGAGAAGAAGACCCCACGGGAGAAGCTTGCTACCCAGTCTGAGCTGCTAGAGCTGTACGCGGAGCAAGAAGCCCCTGGCAGGGAGGTGATTTCTGGCTTGCAGCTTGGTGAAGGTAAGTGGGGCGGTACGGTGCCGGTGTTGTAAGGAGCAGAGAAATTAGATTCACTTTCGTGGCAGGGAAAAGCTAGTGTAAATCTGGCTTTACGCTACTACCAAGTGTATCCCAATATCTAGAGGCTTGGGTAAAGATACAGAGCTGAGGAAGGCAGATTTATCTGTAGGATTTGGGTATCTGTGAATGGGAGTGTCGTGGACAATGGCGTGGTCTCGCTGAGGCTGCTGCGGGAAAAGGGGTTGGCAAGCTGCACGAGTCGAATGTGCGTGCTCGTTCACGAATCTGGAATTCACGGACAGCGTCAACCCAAAACAGTAGGTTGGAGGGTGGGATCCAAAATGGATCTCAAGGAATCCCGTGTCACTAATCTTCCCAGCAGCCGCCTGGACGTGGCCAGATGTTTCCCCTCTTGATGGAGGAAATAACCAAAGGACAAATGACATTTAATCTTCCTACGAATACCGCACAGTGCTTTTCTCCTTCGCAGGTTTATTCCGATGCCCGTCTCCCTATTTTAGTGACAGAACTATTTTTCATCTGCTCTTCAATATCTTTCCCGCTTTTTGATTATCACCCATAGAGTTGAGTCCTCACCACCTGACCCCTCCACGGAGTCCTGAGCTGTCTGGCATCTACCGTCGGGAGTTTAAGGAGAACAAGGAGCCCTCTCCCAAAGTAAAACGCAAGCGCAGCGTCAAGATCAGCAACGTGGCTCTGGAGCCTGTGCAGTGGCAGAACGACTCGCTGCAGATCATAACCAGCGCTAGTGACTTGAAGAGCATGGATGAGTTTCTCCTGAAAAAGGTAACTCCTGTCCTCACTGCTCCAGCTAAATCATCAGAGAGCTCGAAGAGCAGATGGAGGCGACAAAGACAAAATTACCTTGGGGGCAGCGGTAGCAATACTCACAGTTTATCTAAGAGTGCACAGCATGCACCAGGACAGGCTTGGACGGGCGCGCTGTGCACGTGCCGTGCGGTTGTTCTGCCACGAGCACAGCAGCTGTGGTGCTTCTGTTGCTTTGAGTTGCCCGTGGTGGCATCAGAAATGGGTGACCCAGGAGGGCAGGAGTTGAAGCTGCGGGGAAGTGCTCGTGTTCCTAAGTTTGCATGCAGGAGAAACCACATTGTAACTACTGTTAATGTTGTCTGCCCATGGTGGAGCAGCTACTCGTTAGTGCTGCTTCATCTCACGCGGTGCTCTGCCACAGCAGAAATCACGTGGGTGCATAAACCCCTTTGGTTTCCCAGATGAATGAACTGGACAATGAGGATAGCAAGAAGGACACACTGGTGGATGTCGTGTTCAAGAAAGCGCTGAAGGAATTCCGACAGAACATCTTCAGCTTTTACTCCTCGGCATTGGCAGTAAGTGACTGGGTGGTGGGTGAGGACTTCCATCTTCAGGGGAAACGCGATGCTCTGAGTCCTCCTGGTGGTGGAGACATTGCTGAGCCTTCCATTCCTGGTCTGCTTATCCCCAGGGAAGGATGTTCTTCCTTTGTATTCAGTCCTGTGAGCTGTAAACTTGAACTGAACTCTTCTTCCCTGAGTGGAGATTTCTGGTCCTCTCATTACAGCTTACTCTGTCAAGTGGGAGATGACAATAAATCAGTAAACTCCTCTTTCCCACCCAAAGTTCCTGGAAAGCGTTGTGTAAAATTTGCGAGGGATAGACACCTGAGCAATACGGAGCTCTGCTCTTCTGCTGCTTCTGAACCTGAGCAATGATCGCTATGCCTTAGTGATCCTGGTGACCAAAAAAGGCTATTTTATTGTCCAGATTGTACACAAATTTCTCTCTAAAACTTGAGCTGACATTTAGTGTCTTCCTGCTCTGTGTGCTGAGAAGCCACCCTGCCAAAGGCCACGAAACGACTCTCTGTTAGATGATCCTTTTTTCCTTCTTTCAATCATACTTGGACTTTCCCTGAGCGTTTGGAAGCCGATCAGGCTGAAATAATAGCCCGAAGCACAATAGGCAATCTGGGATGTATAAAAATCCCTTTTCTTTTTGCTTCTGTTCCCTTAAAAGATGGATGATGGGAAAAGCATCCGCTATAAGGACCTGTACGCCTTATTCGAGCAGATTCTGGAGAAGACCATGAGACTTGAGCAGAGGGACTGGAGTGAGTCTCCAGTTAAAGTCTGGGTCAACACCTTCAAAGTCTTCCTGGATGAATATATGATAGAGTACAAACCCCTGGACTACACCGCAGTGAAGGTAGTCGGCACTTTTCTTAAGCCCCTTGAAGGTTTGGGAGCTGTCTTTTCTGCAGGGTCGTGCTCTCTGTAGACACATGGGAACCTCTGTTGTCCTCTCCTCTGCTTTAAGCTGACGCGGACAACATAAGCCGGCACGCAAGGCACGAGTGATTGGTTGTGTTTCAGTAGGCTCAGCGAACCCCAGTCCACATCTGGGCTGAGCTGAGCCTTGGCCGATGCCAATGTGTAGATGTTGTCTCCGTGGCAAAGCTGCAACCTCTATGGATGGTTGAAAAGGAAGCTCCTGGTGCTTTCTTTTTAGTTTGGGGTTTTTTTTAAGTCTTTGAGGGAAGGAGAGAGATACACGCTTGCCTTGCCTCTTGACCTCTTCCCAGGTGACCACATGCTTGACCATCGGTGGGGCTGCAGGAGAAGGGGACACGGCAGTGGCTGTCCTCGGAGTCTAGCTACAGTTTTTAAAGCAGTCAGAGCTTGCAGTCTGCCTTTCTCGAGCCTGAGTTCCTCACTTTCTGCTCCTTATTGTCTGTGACGACAACCATGGGGTCTCAGGCTGGGCTTCGGAGATGTTTATTGTAAAAATAATCTGTCTTCTGGCTCTTCTGCTCCGAGTCCTGCCCAGGCCCTTCTCCAGGCTGGTTTTCTTCTGAGCAGGCTGAGCAGCAGTTCCAGCTGCAGTGCTGTGCCACATCCTCCTTGGGTGTCTTGCATGAGGTGGGAGAGCTTTAGGTCACTAGTGCTGGACTTGGAGGCAGAGCAGCTAATCCCAACTCTGAGATGAAGATGGGGACAGTTGTCCAGGGGATTTCTGAAAAATGGGGTGATTCATAGGGGAGTTTTCTAAAGTTATTCTAGTTACTCTCCTGGGGCTGCAGATGCGCTGGAGAATGGGGCTGGAAAGCCGTGGGCGAAGTTAACTATGAGCCATCTGTATGCTTTACCTGGGGAAATTGCACATAAATACACTTCAATCTCTTTCTATTACCAGATGCCAAAAACAGAACGAAAAAAGAGAAGGAAAAAGGAAGCGGATGTGGTGAGTTGAGCATTTTGTGCCTGTGCATTAAAAAATTGATGTCCTTGTGGCCAGCGTGACAAGCGCTAAGAGACCTGCTCATGATGCGTCCTGTGCTGAGATGTGAAGATCACGCTGTAATGAGCATGCAGCTGTGAAAGGACGTGCTAGAAAGATGGACAAGGTGGATTTTGTTTGCTTGATCGAGGATCGCTGTAGGTTGTTCTCTGAAAACACGTCCCACATCAATCAAGACAGTACATACAATGTCAGGAGTTACAGAAGAACTGAGACCAAAACAGTGGTGTTCTGGGTTTCTGCATAAACCTACAGCATACGTTTTCCATCTCTAGTATCAGAGATGTAGGAGATTGCATCTCCTTGTTTCCTAAAGGATATGGTAGTACTAGGAAGGATGCAGATGCAAAGCAAAAAGGGGCCATGGATGCATAAGAGACCTTCTTACCTTGGAGAGGTTGGCCAGCCCACCTCAGTCAAACGCAGTTTCTAGCCTGCTTGCATGACACAGTTTGGCTCCCATACCAGCTGGGTGTTTGTTTGGGTTGCCTATGGGGTTATTGGGCTGAAAAGGAAACAGAAATAGCAAATAACAGCTAAAAGTTGGACAGTTGACTGTGTTCGTCTCCCCATGTTGCAGCAAACTGAAACCCATCTCCCTTTTTCTCACCGCCCAGTCTTTTCCGTTGCAGGTGGAAGAGCACAACGGCCACATTTTTAAGGCGACCCAGTACAGCATCCCCACCTACTGTGAATATTGTTCCTCCTTGATCTGGATAATGGACAGGGCTTCTGTTTGTAAATGTAAGCACACTCACTTTGCCCTTTTTTCATGTGCTTGTGTCACAGTGATGAGTTTTGGGGCTCTGAAAGATGTTTGCTGCTGTTTCCTGCAACTCCACTCTAAAATAAGTTGGGGTTTTTCACATTAGAAGAGCTTCTGGGACAGATCCTAAGGGTTTCTGAAGTCAACTAGTAAGTCCATCCCAGCAGTCCTTCCAGTCCTCGTGGTACAGTTAGTTTGGTGCATGCGAGCTTTGCGTTATGCATCTTATCCCATCAGGTCCTATGGTCAACCCACAAGGCCAAACCATATTGAAGTGGTGTAGTAAGAAGGACGGTAGAGAGAGTCGGGTATGGCGAACATGCCCTATGACTGCAGCCCTTGGGATGCCTGTGGGTCTTGTGACCATGGCACTTTCATTTGGCTTAGCCCATTTGATCTCCGGGCACGTGAATTTTTGGAGAGATCAGGAAAATGGAAGAGGACCGATGGGAAAGGTTGATCCGTCTCTTTGGTTTTTCCAGTGTCTCTTTGCTTAGGCTAAAAGTACCAACCCCCGGGTATTTCAGGCAGGAAAGAATACAAATTAGGTGCTGTTCCCAACCTCTTTGAGGGCGTGCGTGTCTGATAGCTCAGAGTGACTCATGGATTATTTTCCGAGTTGACCTATCAAGACTTTTTTAATGTTTCAGGGACTTAAATACGGGACCTTTAAAACTAAAGGCTGCTTTTTTTGTTGTTGTTGTTTGCGTGGATCTAATACAGACTTGGCCCCTGGGAACTGCAAATTCAACATGCTTTTGATCTGCTAGTCCTGAGAGGAGCTACTGAATTCGTATTTCTCCAGTGATCTGACTTTGGATTATTCAATACTATTTTTCTTTTTTGCAGTATGTAAATACGCTTGTCACAAGAAGTGCTGTCTTAAAACCACGACCAAGTGCTCCAAAAAGGTAAACGTCTCTCATTCCTTTTCTTTCATTAAATACCTTTCAGACAGCGGTCCCAGGCTTGTATAAAAAAATATTCGCAGGCATAGAATTTGATATAATGCTGACAATAACCCTCCTTTGAGCAGGAGCTTGGACCGGAGGTCCCTGGAGGTCTTTCCAGCCGGTGCTTTGGTGTTTGCCTGTAGTTTGGGAGTAACGCAGTGATGCATCGCTATGTATCTGCCCAGCCATGCAGCAGATGTTGCAGTGATGCTCCTTGCCTGTAACCGTGACGAACAGTAGAAAGCTGCCTCATTTTATGGCTTTGAAGGACTTGGAAAAGTAGAGTTGATCTTAAATGTGGGGTTATTGGAAATACAGGTTGTTGTTGTTAACCCTACTGGTCCCTGCTCGGACTCACGGCGCGGTCGCCAAACAGCGGTGGCACTACAGCTGAGCGAGGAAGGGTGGGTGCAAGATGCTCAAGCGCTCACCGTGCTCCTTAGAGGGGAATTAAATAGTGTTTGCCGAGTTTAAGGGTATGGAGAACAGTAAATGACTGCAACATGTTACCATGGCTAACAATGAATCTTCAAGATCTGGTGAGATTTTTTTAAAAAGTTTATTTTGTGCCCCAAGAAAAAGGATAATGCAGCCAGGATAATAATGTGTGCAAAGCTTTATCAGCTCCCTGGGAGGCTTCCTGGGGCGGAAGAGCAGCCTCCGTAATCATACAGCCTCTGTAAAGCTACGTGATTACGTTTTTCTCATGAAATAATCTAAATATATACACTGAATGTATGCATATATTGGAACATATCTGCTTTGGAGTAGTATTTTTGCTGCACCGTTTCCCTTTCTGGCAGTATTTCTGCAAGAGCTGGAAGCACCTCGCACGAGTTTCTGCTCTGCAGACCTGGGAAGTTCAGTGAGATCTCTGACTATTTTTTTCGGAGAGACTCAGAGGTGCTTGGAGCCTTCGCGTTTCTTGGGGTTTCTCTGCACAAGGAAGTTTTTGTGCTGTACCCAAGGAAGTGAGTTCACCGTGTCTCCACGGTAGCTTTCCACTTGGGCGCTTGGAGGTCCTTCTCTAGGAAGGCTCTGGCTTGCCTATACTTGGTGCGTTAACATTTTTAGGGTGGTTTTCGTCATCGGGGAGCCACAAACCATTTATTATGCTTTGAGAAAGAGGTCTTTATTTTCTGACAACGGTTGATGTTGTAACAGCTAACCTTGTCTCAGACTGGATCTGTTTCTCCAGATCTGTGGTGAACTTGAGCAAACACCAAGCTCGTCTCTCTCGATGGCCATAGAATTGCTTTCACCCATGCTTGGTCCTCAGAGCTACTTGTCTTGAGTGAAGCAGCACATGGGGTTTGTGGCATTGCATTTGCTGATGGTTTCAGCAGCGAAGCAGGCTGGTTGAACAACAGGTCGTGAATTTCAGCTGGTAGCTGAGACCAGATGTTCCTGGGGTAGTTTTTTCCCTGGAGCACGAAACAGCATGGGCATCTCCCCACATCCTCTCATAAGGTTGACAAGACTGATGACAGGATGACGTTGAATGGGAAAAACAAAAATGCAGGAGTGGTTATAAGGGGAGCTGTGACCTGCGTCATGGTCACCACCATCTTGCTCATGACTGGATTGCAGCGTGTGCCCTCTCACGTTCCTTTTGCTGGGGCCGGGCATTTGCGTCAAAATTTTGTTAGGTCTTTTGACTTTTCCCACCCAGAATCTCCCGTTTGGAAGGACTCTGTTCACGTTTGAATTTGCCAAATATCAAACCTCCAGTGAGCGTTTGCAGCTTGCAAAAAGGGTCTTTCCCCACGGATGGAGATGGGGTTTGTAATGCTCTTATTTTGGCAGCATGTTTGTTCTCAGGCGTTTTGTGATTTCCAATGCTGCGAGTCGGTCTGAGTACTCGAGACTCAGATTTACCTGTTCTGCTCTGTGCGTCCTCTTTGGGCAGTGAAATCGTCCCTGGAGACGGTGCCAGGAGAGCAGGAGGTGGAGGAGGACCGTGCCCAGCTGCGTGGGCTCTGCTGGGCTGAGAATATAGCCACAGTGGGGTGGTTACAGAAAGAAAATTCAGACTTACGAGTTCCGGTGCACGCCCAGAGACTGATCTGGCATTGCAAGGTGTACATTGCTGGCTGTCCGCTCCTGCTTTGCGCATGGCTTCATTAAACGAGCAGGTCACCTGGATCAGCTGAAGTTTGAATAGCAGTTGGATCTGAGTGCTGCACCAGCATTGCTTCCTAGGAAGGATTTTAGAACCCTGTTTTTGCTTTTCCTCTTCAGTACGACCCGGAGCTGTCATCTCGGCAGTTTGGCGTGGAGCTCTCCCGGTTGACCAGCGAGGAGCGAGCAGTGCCGGTGCTGGTGGAGAAGCTCATCAACTACATCGAAATGCATGGGCTGTACACAGAGGGCATTTACAGAAAATCAGGCTCCACCAACAAGATCAAGGAGCTGCGGCAAGGACTCGATACAGGTAAAAAGATGGAAAAAACCTCACGTGGGGAGAAAAATCTCTGCAACAGCAAGGTTGGATGTAAGGAAGGTGGGATGCTTCACCAGAGTGAAACAAGGGAGCGGTCCTGCCTTTCTCGACTGTGGGCTGTGAAAACACAAGTGATGCTTTCACATCGCCAACCAAAATCTGTTGTCAAGCCACTGACTCACGGTTTTTTGGGTGCGATGCATGAAAATAGTCATGCTAGTTGACAGAAAATGCTACCTGAGAAACCCTGGTCCCGCGTGAGGTTACTTGCCCTGGAAAATGCAGATTTGAAGACGCAGAGCTGAAATCAGGTGATGGATTTCTTGACGTTGAACGCAGTGTGGTTTTGGGGTGGCACATGAACATTTTCTATCCTAGAGTAGCTTATCCATGCTCTGGCTTCACTTACGGCTTCGTATTGATCGTTGCCTCTTGTTTTTATTCATTCTCCGCAACCCACTGCCGAATGCAGACATCGATAATGTGAATTTAGACGACTACAACATCCATGTCATTGCCAGCGTGTTCAAGCAGTGGCTCCGAGATCTACCCAACCCTCTCATGACCTTCGAGCTCTACGAGGAGTTTCTGCGGGCGATGGGTAAGGATCCTCCATCACTATCCCATTCCTTTCACAGAGGGAAACAGTGGCTGATTTTAGTGCCCGACTCTTTACTCCTTGGGCCCGAATCAGCTGGTTTTGCCAAACCATTTCCACCCAGTTTCAAAGTCTGATTGTTTGGCCATAAGGGTTTTTCCATGCGAAAACAAGCAGTTCGGTCTCGCCTTTGGTGGCATGCGTTTGCGTTGTTGTTCAGCAGATTTCAGCCCGAAACGTTAGCCAGAAGATCTGTCTTTTAAATGGCAAAAGTAAGCATTAAGAAGGTATCATTTTAAATACAGGGAAGAAGTAGAAGCTGCCCCTAAACGGTGGTGCTTTCTCCGCAGGCCTCCAGGAGAGGAAGGAGACGGTGCGGGGAGTTTATTCAGTCATTGACCAGCTCTCCCGCACCCATCTCAGCACCTTGGAGCGTCTCATCTTCCACCTGGTGAGGTATGTTGGGCCAAGGCAGCTTCAGTTAACAGGCACGGAGAAGATGCTCAGGCATCCTTTTGTACTGAAATAACCAAGACTGAAAGCAGGTGGGCAAAGGAAGGAGAAGAGCTTTCAGGCCCATCATGTCGCCCGGGAGGTGGCCCCAGAGCTGTTTCTCCAAACGATGCTCATGTTGATGAGTGACCTCCGCAGCGCTTTGGTTGCTCGTGATGCCTGTGGGTCCACGGTGCCGCTTGCCACTGCAGGGACAGGCTGTTTGGGTGGGAAATGCTGGTTGTTTGCCTGCCTTGGGAACATCTGGGATCTCTTCAGGTTTGGCTTTCTCCATCGAGCAGAGCAGCACACTTGCTAGCAGAGCAAGAGAGCGCTATAGAAGTGTCACCTCCTCTCTCCATCCATGGCCATGTGGCAGAGGCGAAGTGGAATGTGCCTTCACCTCTGACTTCTCTCTCAATCCCTGTTTTTTCCAGGATTGCCCTCCAAGAAGAGACCAATCGAATGTCAGCTAATGCCTTGGCTATTGTCTTTGCTCCCTGTATCCTCCGCTGCCCCGATACGACGGACCCACTGCAGAGCGTTCAGGACATCAGTAAAACAACCACGTAAGAACATGGCGTTGGATGATCCAGCTCCGTAACCATTGCCGTGTCACCGCTCTCATCTTGATAACCCTTAATCCTGTCGAATGGCTCACGAAGAGAGAGCTTTAGCGTGGGAATTGTAAAAAAGTATTAAATGCGTCTTCCTGAACATATTTCATGTTCTCTCAGTCCCCAAGAGGCTGTCAAACGGGGATTTTTAAGCAATGGAGCATCCACAAGAGCAGATCAACTTGCACTCCTGCCCGGCACATCTCAGCAGGGAAAGGTGGAGCTTGTGCTGACGTGGCTTCGTGGTTAATCCCGTTTATGGCAAGCAGAGCTTTATTCTTAATTTCGTCTCTTTTATTTGAGGAGGCGAGCTTGTTTGCTCTGCAGCAATATTAATATTGCATACTTAGATTTCTTTAAGATATTTGACGTAATTGCAAAGATTTTAAAGAGAAAAAGTGAAGCGCTTGCCAAAATTCAGTCTGGCTTGTGTTAACTAGATTTAAAAATAGATAATAGAGACAATGATGATAATGGAAACCATCCCGTGAAGGGCTAGGCTTCTGAAAGAGGTGGGTTTACCTTCAGTAAGTCTATTAAAATTGTTGAAAAGCAGAATGTGCTTTGATGCCCAGCTGGTAGGAGCACTCATCCTTCGGCGGGATTTCTTTGTAGCTTCTCCCTTAGGCTTAGCTGTAGCACATCCTCTAATTTTATTACGCAGAAAGGAATTAGTTTTTTTCCCCAAACACACTCCTGACAGCGTTAAACAGTCAGCTCAGCTAAACGAGCTTGCTGCAGCATTACTGCATGCAAGCAAGTCTGAATTCATGGACTGGAAGCAACCTGCCTTCCCCAGGTTTACGTTTCCTTGACCCTCTTCAAGGTGGGGAGGTTCCCCGGTGGGATCTTTGAGGGTCTTTTAATTTCTCTAGTCTGTGTTCCTTGCCTTGATCCGTCTGTAGCACGTTTGTCACTCTTTTTAGGGGGAATTTTCACAACCCTTGCGTTTCCAGCTGGCCCTTTCTCTCTCCATGCCTTTCCGGCAGGGCGGATCTTTGGGCAAGACAGGGCCAGCTCAGACCAAATAATTTCCTCCTCACTTTTTGGTTTCTTTTGTTTCTTTTTTTTCCCCCCTTAGTTGCGTAGAATTAATCGTCATCGAGCAGATGAACAAGTACAAGGCTCGTCTCAAGGACATCAACAGCCTGGAGTTTGCCGAGAACAAAGCCAAGAGCCGCCTCTCCTTGATCCGCAGATCGATGGTGAGATGCCAAAGCTGTCTCTGTTCCCTCCTGTCCTCTCCTTGCCCCCGAAGCAACCCCACCTGGTCTTCTCCTGCTTATTCCAGCCTCCCAAACCCCTTGCAACCTCCCACGCCATCTGCCCCAGACCAGGGACCCTCAGACCCGTGATGGCTCCTCGCCTTTGCAGGGAGTCACGCCAAAGCAACGAGGAGGTGGGAACGGTCCGTGGAAACGTGGTCGGTCGCTCCAGCCCAGTGGTTCCCGATCAACGTTTCCACCTTCATTTGAGCTTGTTTGGTCCTGAGTTGAGTCAAGCCTTTCATTGACCAGCTCGACGTCACCCCGCGGGAGACCTGGACCGTCCTTTTTCATACTCAACGGCATTATTTGAACCTAAAATGAGCTCCCCAAAGGCTCTCCCTGCTCCCGCACTGCCTTTTTGGGAGCCTCAGACCCATCTCATTGAGCTTCCATGCTTCCTGGGGGGCCGGCGGGCTGCAGCTGCACGCTGTGCTTGGCTTGGCGGGCTGCGGGAGAGGGACGGACTCGGCGCAGTGCGGTCGTCCAAGGCATGGACTAAGGAGCTGAGTGGCCCCTCTGCTTGGACCTACCCACTGTGGTCCTCAGGGACGCGGTGCTCCTGCTTTCTTGGGGATTAAATCCAAGCAGGGGCGGCCCGAGGTTGTGGAGCTGGTGCTGCAGAGCTGCCCCACTCATCCCAGTTTAAAAAAAAAAAAAAAACCAAAAAAAAACCTGAACGAAAACGGGTTTTTTGGAGGGGCAACGGCATGTGCACTCTAACCTTCTGCTTTCCTTTTCATCTCCTCTCTAATCCAGAAACCCGTACTAATTGCAGTTAGATTTATGAGCATAACCCGCAGTTCAATCCCGGTATGTATTAACTGCAGTGCGCCCTGCGCCAGCCGCCGCGTCCCTCCGTTGTCTGTCACCGCCGCTCATTCCAGCCTCGTCCCACCGGCCATTGTCCGTGACGTTGCCCGTCCTGTCCCCGAGCGGGTGCCGCTCCTCAGGGCCACCGTTTCTCCCACAGGTCCCCTGGGCAGCAGGAGTGCGGGACAGCCGGTGCTCGGCCATCCCTGCATGCAGCTCCTCAGCAAAACCGCTTTCCACCCCTTTTCCCCTTCCTACTTATTTTTTTTCTGTTTTCTGTTTTTTTAACCCCCATCCTGTGCTTCCCTCTTTTTTGCTTTACTTGACTCATCCCTTCCCTTCCCATCCCAATTTCTGCTCGCTCACGATGCGTTTCAGCATCAAGTTGCTTTTGCAGTGCTGCTGTACCTCGAGACGGTCGATAAGACCCCTGGCTTGGATGCCTCGGAGACCACGAGGCACCCGAAGGTCTCCTCCGCATTATTGGAGGAAGAGCCCCCCCACCCCCTTGAACTCAAAGTCAAAACACCCAGGTTTGAATTGGGAGGGGCCCAGCAACCCCTGTACTGAGCTCCCAGTGCGACTGCGACGGGCGAGAAAAGCGCCTGCAGGTTTTCGGGGATGCTCGTGGGGCTGTTCCCCCTCCTACCAGGTTCGAGCCATGATCCTTCTCCCCATCCTTCAGTATCTGCCAGGGTCAGGAGATGGAGAAGAGCAAACTTCGAGCTCGGCTTCCCCAGCGCTGTTTCGCAAGCACACCATTTCGCAGGGGCTTAAGTCCACGAGCCGGTGGGATCTTTGGGATCTCAGGGGTTTTGGCTAATAGGATTCAGGTAGCCGCGCTTCAGCTCAGGAGCCCGCGTGAGAAGGTGCCGTCAGAAGAACGTCAGGGCGCGAGAGCGGCTTTGCTGACCGAGAAAGGTCTCCGAGGGGTGACGTTAAAAGATGAAAGGAGCATATATGGCTTTTAAAATTTAAAAGGAGACACCTTTACCCTGCAAACCTGCTCCCGGGACACGGAATCGGAGACCGGGGGATGCCCCAGCTGCAGCATAAATAGCCCTACGGGGGGAAAAGCTGCCTTGCAGCGAGCTCTTCAACAGCGAGGAGAGGCAGGTTCGCCCTGAGGATGGTTGTCAGGAGGAGGGCAGCAAGCGATGGGCGTGACGCAGGCCGGGCGACAGCTCCGAAGTCCTGGTCGGTTCGGGATCTTGAATTTAGAAGGTGTGATGGGTCTGGGTATGGTAACAGTTAAGAAAGAAGCTTTTTAGTGTCCAGGGTGTCCTTCGTCCCCCCAAAGCCATCTTTTTCTTCTGTTCTGCGAAGCAGATTCATGGAGCTGGTCCTCGAAAGGTTAAAGCAGCTGCGTGTATAATATTCCTGCATAGGTACTACAGCTGTTCTAGTCCTTTTCCATCGCTGGTTTTAATATCAAAAAACCAGATGGTTCTTCAGAGCTGTTCGGCAGGGACCACTGCGTTAAATCTCCCTGCGTAACCACGGGTGCAGAAGCTAACATTTGTTGTATAATAACAGACCACTGGAGGTGGTCGTGCTTTATGGATCTCATGTGCATGAGATCGGAGCGTGGGCGATGTGATCATGTGTGAGTTACCGTTTGCCGAAGGAGTCGGTGGAGACCCTTGCGATGCTCAGGAAATACCGAGGGTGGGGGAGGGAAGAATGTGAAACGTGATCGAACGATGAAGTGGGAGCTGGGCGCCCTGAAATCAAAGCCCTGGTGATGGTCCCACCCAGAGCCAACACGGCCACCCGGCAGGTCAAGCTTCCCGTCGCACAGGCTGTGGGCTTTGTGGAAACCTGTCCTGCTGCCAGCTGGGCTCGCTTTGAAGTCCACGTTGCACTTGATCCATCAGCTGGTCCATCGGCGCCATCCTCACCCCCTCCATCCTCACCCCCTCCATCCTCACCCCCTCCACCTTGTTGAGTCCTTCTGGTACCTCTGCCAGCCTGGGGTGAGTTTTTGGAGGGTCCTGGGTGTGCAGGCAGCACACTGAGGACGGATGGCCAGGGCCATCTTCTTCGCTCCTTGGGAGAGCAGTGTGGTTGGCACCTGAGATGTCTCCAAAATCGCTTTGACTGGTGGTGGTGACACCATTGTCTCTCTTCAGGGCAAAGGACGTGTGCGACGCGGTGCCTACCCAAGCCCGACGTCTCCTGTCGCCGTGCGCTTGCCCTCAGTGACCGATGTCCCCGAGGAGACCATGAGCAGCGAGGACGCCATGGAGATGGAGGTGACAGAGCAGCAGCAAGCGGCCATGCAGCAGGAGGAGAAGGTGCTGACCGAGCAGATCGAGAGCCTGCAGAAGGAAAAGTGAGTCCGGCCAGGGGTTCAAGCCGCTATAGGTTACGTATGGATGTTATTTGATGTCATATGGTTGACGTGCTGCTCGTAGAGTGAGGTGGAGGACTCCATCCCTCCATGATCTCTCGGTGTCTGCTCGTCACTTTCTTCTCCTCCCCACGTTTTTTGCCCCCATGGGGTGAGTGGGACTGGGTTGCTTTTTGGCAGGGAGGAGCTGACGTTCGAGATGCTGACGCTGGAGCCCCGCGCCTCCGATGATGAAACCCTCGAGTCCGAAGCCTCCATCGGCACTGCCGACAGCTCTGAAAATTTGAATTTTGACTCTGAAGGAGCCATCTCCGATCGTTCGGGTAAATCCAGACACTCTTGGGTTTATCGTAGAATGGTTTGGGTTGCAAGGGACCTTCCAAGATCATCTAGTCCAACCTCCTTGCAACGAGCAGGGACATCTTCAACTAGATCAGGTTGCTCAGGTTTTTCGATAGCTTGGGGGAAGTTTATTTGCTTTTTCCTGTCTGCTCTTGATGTGTAGCAATTTAAACGGGTGTAAAGAGGGGGGTTAAGGGTTAGAACACATGGACCTGCGGAGGTGGGTGGTAGCACCCAAGGTTTGATGGGGAGATGAGTGCTCCTCCAGCGCCTGCTGCGTCATCCTGGGTGACGCTACGGCCAGCGAGATGCCGGGAACATCGTCCTGGCTCAACGGCGTGCGTCCCTGGGGAGCGGCGCTGAGATGCTGGGTGGTTTCAGGGTGTTAACCCGCCGGTGGTCCTTCCCCCCCTCCCAGAGAGAAGCGTAGCACTTACCTCGCTGCGCCCCGCCAAGGCGGAGGGGCCAAGCCGGCTGCGAAGGCACCCCAGGACGCGGCCGGACCCAGCAGACCCAGCTGACGCCTCCATCTCTTCCTCCTCCCAATCGTCCACCTCCTGCTTGCCCCACCTGCCCCGGAAGCGCTTCCAGATGTACTCCAAATCGCCTTTCTACCGAGCGGGGGGGTCTGGCGAGCCCCAGGAAACCCGGGCGAGCCCCGAGGGCTTCGTGGGACCTCTCCGTTACCCTGAGGACCGGCCTCAGTTCACCACCCGTGGGACGTTCAACCCGGAGAAGGGCAAACAGAAACTGAAGAGCGTGAAAACTTCCCCCCCAAAAACCAAAGAACCCCCGGATGGGGGCACGGCGGGGGGGCGCAAGAGAAACCCCGAGGCCGACTGCGCCGCCACCCAACCCCTCGTCCTCCTGGGGAGCAACGAGTTCATGGTCTGAGATGCTCCACCCCGTGGACGCGTCGCGTGCCGCAGCATCCTCCCCATCGGCAGCACCGGCAGCGCTCCCGATGGCTTCCTCGTTAACACCAGGAGGATGAATTCTTAATTAAAAAGGGCCAGTGGGGGACGGTTTTAATGGTGGCCTTAATGGTTTGGGGGGGTTGAGACCTTCGGGGGGGTTGGAGCAGGGATGCAGGGGCACTGGCCGGCTCCTGCGCCCTTCCCCTCAGAGCACCCCGCGTCTCGGAGCATCGCGCCGTCACATACTTGTGCTGAATCACCGTCACCCATGGGTAGGAGAAAACCAAGCCTGAAAATCCCGCGGGAGCATCCCAAGCCGGCGCCGGCTCCGCTCCAGCCAGCCAAGCCCTCTGCGCTTTAACCACCTCATTCACGCCAACGCCAAGCGCATGGAAAAGTGTTAAAATCTGCCAAAAATCACCTTTTTTTTTTATTTTTTAACGTGATCTAACCACCTTCCTATTTTTTTTTTTTTGGAGACCATCAGTATTAAAAAATAATAATAATAATAATCAAGGACTACTTGAAGCTATATTTGTTTATATGCCGATTACTGGAGTTTGTTGTAAATATATATATTTTTATTATTATTTTTAATATTTTTCCCCAGACAGGACTTTTTTTTTTTTAGTTATTGTTATTATTTTTCGGCCGGGGAGGAGGGAAGCGATGGGCTGAGCCGTCCTGCCGGTGTGGCCGCCGTCACCGTCCGTCACTTGCCACTACCACCTTGCTCTATACATTGAGTTTTATTTTGAACAAAAAATCCCTGGAGACGTAATTAGCGTTATTTAAACACGGTGCCCATGGTAGGACTGATTAGCAATGCTAGCTAGCGGCTCGGCTCTTAATCTCTCCCATATCATCGTCACTGTCACCATCGGTGGCGCCCGGAGAAGCTCCGGCTACTGGAAAACCTCTGGCAAGGCAAAATTAGGAGCCCCGGGGCACTAATTAGGTTAATAAAGATTAGATCGGTCCATTCGGGTGGGCTGGGCATCGCGGGCTGGGGCCCGTCCTTTCCCTAAACACCACCAGAAAAGTGGGAAAATACTGAAAAATTGGGTTTCCCTGGGCATTTTGGGTTTTGCGTGGCATCCGTGCATCCCTGGGCTTAGCCGAGCCGCCCTTCGGCGTTCCCTCTCCTCCTGCCCGAAGGGCCGTTTCTTTCCAGGAATGGTTTGTTTATCGGGGGGTTATTTTATTTTATGATTTGATTTGATTTTGTTTG